>SMMW01000093.1:0-291432 GCA_004794655.1 Marisa cornuarietis
CTCCAAAAAGCTTTTTGCCATTTGCTATAAAATGACTGGATCAAAGACAGCAACACCACTGCCTACTGCCTACCCTGCTTCACTGCTGCCGCAAGTTTTTAGTGATTATTTCACCAGCAAGATATCGGACATTCGATCATCATTAGACTCGGCGTCGGCGCTTGACAGCATCTCCTGTGATGTCCTCCCAGGATGCTCCATGACCAAGTTCCTACCAGTCTCTGAGACCGATGTAAAAGCGGTTATCCTAAAAGCTAAAGCAACAACCTGCGAGTTAGATCCGATGCCCACGAGCCTTCTGCTCGAGTGCCTAGATACTCTACTTCCTGCCATCACACATATTGTAAATGTCAGCCTGTCGTCACGTGTTTTCCCATCTCTGTTCAAGAATGCGGTGGTGAGGCCACTTCTAAAGAAATCCACGCTTGATGTCAATGTGCTAAACAACTACCGCCCAGTCTCCAACTTGTCTTTTCTCTCTAATATCATAGAGAAAATAGTTTTGACACAGCTCTGGGCCTATTTACAAGACCACCATCTTCTTCCACAAGCTCAGTCGGCATATAGACCTTTCCACAGCACAGAGACCACTCTTATTAAAGTAACAACAGACATATTATCTGCTCTTGACAGTGGTGATGTTTCTCCATTAACCCTACTGGACCTGTCTGCTGCATTTGACACTATAGACCACTCTCTGCTTCTTCACAGACTCCACACCCTCTACGGGATTTCTGGACCTGCCCTCTCATGGTTTAACTCCTATCTCACTGATAGGACCCAGACTGTGGTAGTCGATGGTCAGACATCTCGCCCTGCTTCCCTTTTCTGTGGCGTTCCCCAAGGCTCAGTACTTGGCCCAGTCCTGTTCATCCTGTATACTAAACCACTTTCATCTTGCATCAGGTCTCACCAGGTGTCTCATCAGTCCTATGCAGATGACACGCAGCTTTACTGTTCTATTCCACTGGCTGAGTCTCACTCTGCTATTAGCTCTCTAGAAGCTTGTAGTGATGTCAAGGGCTGGATGGTGAAAAACAAGCTTAAACTAAATGATGATAAAACGGAAGCCCTCTTGTGCCATAGAAGAAGACATCAACCTTCACTAGTCAGTCTGCCCAATCACATCAAGGTGGGCGACAGCAACATCACCTTCACGTCATCCGTTAGAAATCTGGGATTTATTGTCACCGCAGACATGACCCTTGATAAACATGTTACAGCTGTCTGTCAGTCTGCCTACTATGAGCTCCGTAAGATCAGTGCCATCCGTCACTTTCTCTCTACACGTGCCACCAACACTCTTGTCTGTGCGTTTGTTCTTTCACGACTTGACTACTGCAACTCTTTGCTGGCAGGCTGCCCCTCATCCCTCATTCAGAAACTCCAGAGAGTACAGAACTCCGCTGCACGTCTGGTACTTAGAGCAAGGAAACGGGACCATGCCACTCCTCTCCTTCGTTTTCTACACTGGCTACCCGTCCGTTCTCGCATCCAGTACAAACTGTCTGTGCTGTGTTTTAATTTCTTTGCTGGCTCCTGTCCTGACTATTTCTCTGAACTTCTCATCCGCTACTCTCCGGCCAGACAACTCCGCTCTTCCTCTGACAACCGTATTCTGACTGTTCCTGTCACCAGAACAACAACATATGGTCACAGGACTTTTGGCTACTGTGCTGCAAAACAATGGAACTCTCTTCCTCTCCATATCCGCCACCTTCCTACAATTGAATCCTTCAAATCTGCACTGAAAACGCACCTCTTCCTTGAGCACTACTCCTAGTCCACAATGTTAGTCCTTACCCCCCCCCCTTCCCTCTTGCTACTTTACCCATCACTATTTTTCTCTGTTCCTGTTACTTGATGCCTTTTGTTATCTGTTTTTGTCAGTACTGTCGTTTCCTTTCGTCCCCTGTGTTCTGTATCTACTTAGTCCACGTCTCTTCCCCGTTTTAAGCGCTAAGAGCATACTCTCTACGAGTGTGAATATGCGCTATAAAAATCTTCACTATTATTATTTATTAAGAACGGCAAAGAATGGCTAAGAACAGCTTAAGAATGGTGAAAAACGGTTTGAACGGCTTAAGAACGGTGAAAAATGGTGAAGAACGGCTAAGAACGGCTTAAGAACGGTGTAGAACTTCAAAGAATGGCTAAGAACGGCTTAAGAATGGTGAAAAACGGCTTAGAACGGCTAAGAACGGCTAAGAACGGTAAAGAACGGCTAAGAACGGCTTAAGACGCTGAAGAATGGCGAAGAACGGCTAAGACCGGCATAAGAACGGTGAAAAACGGCTGAGAACGTCTAAGAATGGCTAAAAACAGTTTAAGGACGCTAAAGAACGGTAAAGAACGGCTCAAGAGCGGTGAAAAATGGCTAAGAACGGCGAAGAACGGCTAAGAACAGCTTAAGAACGGTAAAGAACGGCTAAGAACGGCTTAGAACGGTGAAGAACGGCAAAGAATGGCTAAGAACGGCTTAAGAACGGTGAAAAACGGCTTAGAACGGCTTAAGAACGGCTAAGAACGGCTAAGAATGGCTTAAGAACGGTGAAGAACGGCAAAGAATGGCTAAGAACGGCTTAAGAACGGTGAAAAACGGCTTAGAATGGCTTAAGAACAACTAAGAATGGCATAAGAATGGTGAGAAACGGCTAAGAATGGTTAAGAACGGCTTAAGAACGGTGAAAAATGGCTAAGACCGGCATAAGAACGGCAAAAACGGCTTAGGAACGCTGAAGAACGGCTAAGAACGGCTAAAAACGGCTTAAGAACGGCTAGGAACGGCTTAAGAACGGTGAAGAACGGCAAAGAACGGCTAAGAACGATGAAGAACGGCTTAGAACAGCTAAGAACGGCTTAAGAATGGCTTAGAACGGCTAAGAACGGCATAAGAATGGTAAAAAAAAGGCTAAGAACAGCTAAGAATGGCTTAAGAACGGCTAAGAACGGCATAAGAATGGTGAAGAACGGCTAAGAACACTGAAGAAAGGCGAAGAACGGTAAAACGGCTAAAAACGGTTAAGAACGTGAAGAACGGCTAAAAACGACTTAAGAACAACTAAGAACGGCTTAAGAATGGTGAAAAACGGCTAAGAACGGCTAAGAATAGCTTAAGAATGGCTAAGAACGGCTTAGAACGGCTTAAGAACGGTAAAGAACGGCTAAGAACGGCATAAGAACGGTGAAAAACGGCCAAGAACGGCTTAAGAATAGTGAAAAACGGCTAAGAACGGTTAAGAACGGCTTAAGAACGCTTAAAAACGGCTAAGAACGGCTAAGAACAGCTAAGAATGGCTTAAGAACGGCTAAGAACGGCATAAGATCACTAAAGAAAGGCGAAGAACGGTAAAACGGCTAAGAACGGATTAAGAACGGTGAAGAACGGCAAAGAACGGCTAAAAATGGCTTAAGAATGGTGAAAAACGGCTAAGAATGGCTAAGAACGATGAAGAACGGCAAAGAACGGCTTAAGAATGGCTTAGAACGGCTAAGAACGGCATAAGAATGGTAAAAAAAGGCTAGGAACGGTTAAGAACGGCTTAAGAACGCTTAAAAACGGCTAAAAATGGCTTAAGAACGGCTAAGAACAGCTAAGAATGGCTTAAGAACGGCTAAGAACGGCATAAGAATGGTGAAGAATGGCTAAGAACACTGAAAAAAGGCGAAGAACGGCTAGGAACGGCTTAAGAACGGTGAAGAACGGCAAAGAACGGCTAAGAACGATGAAGAACGGCGAAGAACGGCTTAGAACGGCATAAGAATGGTAAACAAAGGCTAAGAACGGTTAAGAACGGCTAAAGAACGGTGAAAAACGGCAAAGAACGGCTTAAGAATGGCTTAGAACGGCTAAGAACGGCATAAGAATGGTAAAAAAAAGGCTAAGAACGGTTAAGAACGGCTTAAGAACGCTTAAAAACGGCTAAGAATGGCTTAAGAACGGCTAAGAACAGCTAAGAATGGCTTAAGAACGGCTAAGAACGGCATAAGAATGGTGAAGAATGGCTAAGAACACTGAAAAAAGGCGAAGAACGGCTAAGAACGGCTTAAGAACGGTGAAGAACGGCAAAGAATGGCTAAGAACGACTTAAGAACAACTAAGAACGGCATAAGAACGGTGAAAAACGGCTAAGAATGGCTTAGGAACGGTAAAGAACGGCTTCGAACGGCTTAGAACGGCTTTGAACGGCTTAGAACGGCTTAGAACGGCTAAGAACGGCATAAGAATAGTTAAAAACGGCTAGGAATGGCTTAAGAACGGTGAAGAACGGCAAAGAACGGCTAAAAACGGCTTAAGAATGGTGAAGAACCGCTTAAGAACGGCTTAGAACGGCTTAAGAACGGCTAAGAACGGTGAAGAACGGCAAAGAATGGCTAAGAACGGCTTAAGAATGGTGAAGAACGGCAAAGAATGGCTAAGAACGGCTTAAGAATGGTGAAAAACGGCTAAGAACGGCTTAAGAACGGCTAAGAACGGATTAGAACGGCTAAGAACGGCTTAAAAACGGTGAAGAACGGCTAAGAACGGCTAAGAACGGCTTAAGAACGGTTAAGAAAGGCAAAGAATGGCTAAGAACGGCTTAAGAACGGTGAAAAACGGCTTAGAACGGCTAAGAACAGCTTAAGAACAACTAAGAATGGCATAAGAACGGTGAGAAACAGCTAAGAATGGTTAAGAACGGCTTAAGAACGGTGAAAAATGGCTAAGACAAGCATAAAAACGGCAAAAACGGCTAAAAACGGCTTAAGAACGGTGAAGAACAGCAAAGAACGGCTAAGAACGATGAAGAACGGCGAAGAACGGCTTAGAACGGCTAAGAACGGCTTAAGAATGGCTTAAAACGGCTAAGAACGGCATAAGAATGGTAAACAAAGGCTAAGAACGGTTAAGAACGGCTTAAGAACGCTTAAAAACGGCTAAGACTGGCTTAAGAACGGCTAAGAACAGCTAAGAATGGCTTAAGAACGGCTAAGATCGGCTAAGAACGGCTTAAGAACGGCTAAGAACGGCTAAAGAACGGTGAAAAACGGCTAAGAATGGCTTAAGAACGGTAAAGAACGTCTAAGAACGGCTTAAGAACGGTGAAGAACGGCAAAGAATGGCTAAGAACGGCTGAAGAACAACTAAGAATGGCATAAGAAAGGTGAAAAAAGGCTAAGAACGGTTAAGAACAGCTTAAGAACGCTTAAAAACGGCTAAGAATGGCTTAAGAACGGCTAAGAACGGCAAAGAACGGCTAAGAACGATGAAGAACGGCTTAGAACGGCTAAGAACGGCACAAGAATGGCTTAGAACGGCTAAGAACGGCATAAAAATGGTAAAAAAAAGGCTAAGAACAGCTAAGAATCGCTTAAGAACGGCTAAGAACGGCATAAGAATGTTGAAGAACGGCTAAGAACACTGAAGAAAGGCGAAGAACGGTAAAAACGGCTGAAAACGGTTAAGAACGTGAAGAACGGCTAAAAACGACTTAAGAACAACTAAGAACGGCTTAAGAATGGTGAAAAACGGCTAAGAACGGCTAAGAATAGCTTAAGAATGGCTAAGAACGGCTTAGAACGGCTAAGAACGGCTTAAGAACGGTAAAGAACGGCTAAGAACGGCATAAGAACGGTGAAAAACGGCAAAGAACGGCTTAAGAATAGTGAAAAACGGCTAAGAACGGTTAAGAACGGCTTAAGAACGCTTAAAAACGGCTAAGAACGGCTAAGAACAGCTAAGAATGGCTTAAGAACGGCTCAGAACGGCATAAGATCACTAAAGAAAGGCGAAGAACGGTAAAACGGCTAAGAACGGATAAAGAACGGTGAAGAACGGCAAAGAACGGCTAAAAACGGCTTAAGAATGGTGAAAAACGGCTAAGAATGGCTAAGAACGATGAAGAACGGCAAAGAACGGCGTAAGAATGGCTTAGAACGGCTAAGAACGGCATAAGAATGGTAAAAAAAGGCTAGGAACGGTTAAGAACGGCTTAAAAACGCTTAAAAACGGCTAAGAATGGCTTAAGAACGGCTAAGAACAGCTAAGAATGGCTTAAGAACGGCTAAGAACGGCATAAGAATGGTGAAGAACGGCTAAGAACACTGAAAAAAGGCGAAGAACGGCTAAGAATAGCTTAAGAATGGCTAAGAACGGCTTAGAACGGCTAAGAACGGCTTAGGAACGGTAAAGAACGGCTAAGAATGGCATAAGAATAGTGAAAAACGGCTAAGAACGGTTAAGAACGGCTTAAGAACGCTTAAAAACGGCTAAAAACGGCTAAGAACAGCTAAGAATGGCTTAAGAATGGCTAAGAACGGCATAAGATCACTAAAGAAAGGCGAAGAACGGTAAAACGGCTAAGAACGGATTAAGAACGGTGAAGAACGGCAAAGAACGGCTAAAAACGGCTTAAGAATGGTGAAAAACGGCTAAGAATGGCTAAGAACGATGAAGAACGGCAAAGAACGGCTTAAGAATGGCTTAGAACGGCTAAGAACGGCATAAGAATGGTAAAAAAAAGGCTAGGAACGGTTAAGAACGGCTTAGGAATGCTTAAAAACGGCTAAAAATGGCTTAAGAACGGCTAAGAACAGCTAAGAATGGCTTAAGAACGGCTAAGAACGGCATAAGAATAGTGAAGAACGGCTAAGAACACTGAAAAAAGGCGAAGAACGGCTAAGAACGGCTTAAGAACGGTGAAGAACGGCAAGAATGGCTAAGAACGACTTAAGAAAGAAACAACTAAGAACGGCTTAAGAACGGGTGAAAAACGGCTAAGAACGGCTTAAGAACGGTAAAGAACGGTTAAGAACGGTTAAGAACGGCTGAACGGCTTAGAACGGCTAAGAACGGTATAAGAATAGTTAAAAACGGCTAAGAACGGCTTAAGAACGGTGAAGAACGGCAAAGAACGGCTATAAAACGGCTTAAGAAACGGAAGAACCGTTTAAGAACGGCTAAGAACGGTTAAGAACGGCTAAGAACGGTGAAGAACGGCAAAAGAAAACGGTTAAGAACGGCTTAAGAACGGCTTAGAACGGCTAAGAACGGCTTAAGAACGGTGAAGAACGGCAAAGAACGGCTAAGAACGGCTTAAGAACGGTGAAAAACGGCTTAGAACGGCTTAAGAACGGCTAAGAACGGATTAGAACGGCTAAGAACGGCTTAAGAACGGTAAAGAACGGCTAAGAACGGCTTAAGAACGGTTAAGAAAGGCAAGAAATGCTAAGAACGGCTTAAGAACGGTGAAAACGCTTTAGAACGGCTAAGAACGGCTTAAGAACAACTAAGAATGGCATAAGAACGGTGAGAAATGAAGCTAAGAACGGTTAAGAACGGCTTAAGAACGGTGAAAACGGCTAAGAAAGCATAAAACGGTAAAACGGCTAAGAACGGCTTAAGAACGGCGAACGGCTTAAGAACGGTGAAGAACGGCAAAGAACGGCTAAGAACGGTGAAGAACGGCTAAGAACGGCTTGAACGGCATAAGAATGTAGGGAAAAGAAAGGCTAAGAACGGTTAAGAACGGCTTAAGAACGGTGAAAAACGGCTAAGAACGGCTTAAGAACGGCTAAGAACGGCTAAGAACGGCTTAAGAACGGTGAAGAACGGCAAAGAATGGCTAAGAACGGCTTAAGAACGGCTAAGAACGGCATAAGAGCGGCAAAAACGGCTTAGGAACGCTGAAGAACGGCTAAGAACGGCTAAAAACGGCTAGGAACGGCTTAAGAACGGTGAAGAACGGCAAAGAACGGCTAAGAACGATGAAGAACGGCATAGAACGGCTTAGAACGGCTAAGAACGGCTTAAGAATGGCTGAGAACGGCTAAGAACGGCATAAGAATGGTAAAAAAAGGCTAAGAACGGTTAAGAATGGTTTAAGAATGCTTAAAAACGGCTAAGAATGGCTTAAGAACGGCTAAGAACAGCTAAGAATGGCTTAAGAACGGCTAAGAACGGCATAAGAATGGTGAAGAACGGCTAAGAACACTGAAGAAAGACGAAGAACGGTAAAACGGCTAAAAACGGTTAAGAACGTGAAGAACGGCTAAAAACAACTTAAGAACAACTAAGAACGGCTTAAGAATGGTGAAAAACGGCTAAGAACGGCTAAGAATAGCTTAAGAATGGCTAAGAACGGCTTAGAACGGCTTAAGAACGGTAAAGAACGGCTAAGAACGGCATAAGAACGGTGAAAAACGGCCAAGAACGGCTTAAGAATAGTGAAAAACGGCTAAGAACGGTTAAGAACGGCTTAAGAACGCTTAAAAACGGCTAAGAACGGCTAAGAACAGCTAAGAATGGCTTAAGAACGGCTAAGAACGGCATAAGATCACTAAAGAAAGGCGAAGAACGGTAAAACGGCTAAGAACGGATTAAGAACGGTGAAGAACGGCAAAGAACGGCTAAAAATGGCTTAAGAATGGTGAAAAACGGCTAAGAATGGCTAAGAACGATGAAGAACGGCAAAGAACGGCTTAAGAATGGCTTAGAACGGCTAAGAACGGCATAAGAATGGTAAAAAAAGGCTAGGAACGGTTAAGAACGGCTTAAGAACGCTTAAAAACGGCTAAAAATGGCTTAAGAACGGCTAAGAACAGCTAAGAATGGCTTAAGAACGGCTAAGAACGGCATAAGAATGGTGAAGAATGGCTAAGAACACTGAAAAAAGGCGAAGAACGGCTAGGAACGGCTTAAGAACGGTGAAGAACGGCAAAGAACGGCTAAGAACGATGAAGAACGGCGAAGAACGGCTTAGAACGGCATAAGAATGGTAAACAAAGGCTAAGAACGGTTAAGAACGGCTAAAGAACGGTGAAAAACGGCAAAGAACGGCTTAAGAATGGCTTAGAACGGCTAAGAACGGCATAAGAATGGTAAAAAAAGGCTAGGAACGGTTAAGAACGGCTTAAGAACGCTTAAAAACGGCTAAAAATGGCTTAAGAACGGCTAAGAACAGCTAAGAATGGCTTAAGAACGGCTAAGAACGGCATAAGAATGGTGAAGAATGGCTAAGAACACTGAAAAAAGGCGAAGAACGGCTTAAGAACGGTGAAGAACGGCAAAGAATGGCTAAGAACGACTTAAGAACAACTAAGAACGGCATAAGAACGGTGAAAAACGGCTAAGAATGGCTTAGGAACGGTAAAGAACGGCTTCGAACGGCTTAGAACGGCTTTGAACGGCTTAGAACGGCTTAGAACGGCTAAGAACGGCATAAGAATAGTTAAAAACGGCTAGGAATGGCTTAAGAACGGTGAAGAACGGCAAAGAACGGCTAAAAACGGCTTAAGAATGGTGAAGAACCGCTTAAGAACGGCTTAGAACGGCTTAAGAACGGCTAAGAACGGTGAAGAACGGCAAAGAATGGCTAAGAACGGCTTAAGAATGGTGAAGAACGGCAAAGAATGGCTAAGAACGGCTTAAGAATGGTGAAAAACGGCTAAGAACGGCTTAAGAACGGCTAAGAACGGATTAGAACGGCTAAGAACGGCTTAAAAACGGTGAAGAACGGCTAAGAACGGCTAAGAACGGCTTAAGAACGGTTAAGAAAGGCAAAGAATGGCTAAGAACGGCTTAAGAACGGTGAAAAACGGCTTAGAACGGCTAAGAACAGCTTAAGAACAACTAAGAATGGCATAAGAACGGTGAGAAACAGCTAAGAATGGTTAAGAACGGCTTAAGAACGGTGAAAAATGGCTAAGACAAGCATAAAAACGGCAAAAACGGCTAAAAACGGCTTAAGAACGGTGAAGAACAGCAAAGAACGGCTAAGAACGATGAAGAACGGCGAAGAACGGCTTAGAACGGCTAAGAACGGCTTAAGAATGGCTTAAAACGGCTAAGAACGGCATAAGAATGGTAAACAAAGGCTAAGAACGGTTAAGAACGGCTTAAGAACGCTTAAAAACGGCTAAGACTGGCTTAAGAACGGCTAAGAACAGCTAAGAATGGCTTAAGAACGGCTAAGATCGGCTAAGAACGGCTTAAGAACGGCTAAGAACGGCTAAAGAACGGTGAAAAACGGCTAAGAATGGCTTAAGAACGGTAAAGAACGTCTAAGAACGGCTTAAGAACGGTGAAGAACGGCAAAGAATGGCTAAGAACGGCTGAAGAACAACTAAGAATGGCATAAGAAAGGTGAAAAAAGGCTAAGAACGGTTAAGAACAGCTTAAGAACGCTTAAAAACGGCTAAGAATGGCTTAAGAACGGCTAAGAACGGCAAAGAACGGCTAAGAACGATGAAGAACGGCTTAGAACGGCTAAGAACGGCTTAGGAATGGCTTAGAACGGCTAAGAACGGCATAAAAATGGTAAAAAAAAGGCTAAGAACAGCTAAGAATCGCTTAAGAACGGCTAAGAACGGCATAAGAATGTTGAAGAACGGCTAAGAACACTGAAGAAAGGCGAAGAACGGTAAAAACGGCTGAAAACGGTTAAGAACGTGAAGAACGGCTAAAGAACGGCTAAGAATGGTGAAGAACACTGAAGAAAGGCGAAGAACGGTAAAACGGCTAAAAACGGTTAAGAACGTGAAGAACGGCTTAAAAACGACTTAAGAACAACTAAGAATGGCTTAAGAATGGTGAAGAACGGCTAAGAACACTTAAGAAAGGCAAGAATGGTCAAACGGCTAAGAACGGCTTAAGAACGGTGAAGAATGGCTTAAGATGCTGAAGAACGGTGAAAAACGGCTGACAACGTCTAAGAATGGCTAAAAACAGTTTAAGGACGCTAAAGAACGGTAAAGAACGGCTTAAGAACGGTGAAATACGGCTGAGAACGGCGAAGAACGGCTAAGAACGGCTTAAGAACGGTAAAGAACGGCTAAGAACGGCTTAAGAACGGTGAAGAACGGCAAAGAATGGCTAAGAACGATGAAGAACGGCTTAGAACGGCTTAGAACGGCTAAGAACGGCTTAAGAATGGATTAGAACAGCTAAGAACGGCATAAGAATGGTAAAAAAAGGCTAAGAACAGCTAAGAATGGCTTAAGAACGGCTAAGAACGGCATAAGAATGGTGAAGAACGGCTAAGAACACTGAAAAAAGGCGAAGAACGGCTAAGAATAGCTTAAGAATGGCTAAGAACGGCTTAGAACGGCTAAGAACGGCTTAGGAACGGTAAAGAACGGCTAAGAATGGCATAAGAATAGTGAAAAACGGCTAAGAACGGTTAAGAACGGCTTAAGAACGCTTAAAAACGGCTAAAAACGGCTAAGAACAGCTAAGAATGGCTTAAGAATGGCTAAGAACGGCATAAGATCACTAAAGAAAGGCGAAGAACGGTAAAACGGCTAAGAACGGATTAAGAACGGTGAAGAACGGCAAAGAACGGCTAAAAACGGCTTAAGAATGGTGAAAAACGGCTAAGAATGGCTAAGAACGATGAAGAACGGCAAAGAACGGCTTAAGAATGGCTTAGAACGGCTAAGAACGGCATAAGAATGGTAAAAAAAAGGCTAGGAACGGTTAAGAACGGCTTAAGAACGCTTAAAAACGGCTAAAAATGGCTTAAGAACGGCTAAGAACAGCTAAGAATGGCTTAAGAACGGCTAAGAACGGCATAAGAATGGTGAAGAACGGCTAAGAACACTGAAGAAAGGCGAAGAACGGCTAAGAACGGCTTAAGAACGGTGAAGAACGGCAAAGAATGGCTAAGAACGACTTAAGAACAACTAAGAACGGCATAAGAACGGTGAAAAACGGCTAAAAATGGCTTAAGAACGGCTAAGAACAGCTAAGAATGGCTTAAGAACGGCTAAGAACGGCATAAGAATAGTGAAGAACGGCTAAGAACACTGAAAAAAGGCGAAGAACGGCTAAGAACGGCTTAAGAACGGTGAAGAACGGCAAAGAATGGCTAAGAACGACTTAAGAACAACTAAGAACGGCATAAGAACGGTGAAAAACGGCTAAGAATGGCTTAAGAACGGTAAAGAACTGCTTCGAACGGCTTAGAACGGCTTCGAACGGCTTAGAACGGCTAAGAACGGCATAAGAATAGTTAAAAACGGCTAGGAACGGCTTAAGAACGGTGAAGAACGGCAAAGAACGGCTAAAAACGGCTTAAGAATGGTGAAGAACCGCTTAAGAACGGCTTAGAACGGCTTAAGAACGGCTAAGAACGGTGAAGAACGGCAAAGAATGGCTAAGAACGGCTTAAGAACGGTTTAGAACGGCTAAGGACGGCTTAAGAATGGTGAAGAACGGCAAAGAATGGCTAAGAACGGCTTAAGAATGGTGAAAAACGGCTAAGAATGGCTTAAGAACGGCTAAGAACGGATTAGAACGGCTAAGAACGGCTTAAGAACGGTGAAGAACGGCTAAGAACGGCTTAAGAACGGTTAAGAAAGGCAAGGAATGGCTAAGAACGGCTTAAGAACGGTGAAAAACGGCTTAGAACGGCTAAGAACAGCTTACGAACAACTAAGAATGGCATAAGAACAGTGAGAAACAGCTAAGAATGGTTAAGAACGGCTTAAGAACGGTGAAAAATGGCTAAGACAAGCATAAAAACGGCAAAAACGGCTAAAAACGGCTTAAGAACGGCTAGGAACGGCTTAAGAACGGTGAAGAACGGCAAAGAACGGCTAAGAACGATGAAGAACGGCGAAGAACGGCTTAGAACGGCATAAGAATGGTAAACAAAGGCTAAGAACGGTTAAGAACGGCGAAGAACGGCTTAGAACGGCATAAGAATGGTAAACAAAGGCTAAGAACGGTTAAGAACGGCTAAAGAACGGTGAAAAACGGCTAAGAATGGCTTAAGAACGGTAAAGAACGTCTAAGAACGGCTTAAGAACGGTGAAGAACGGCAAAGAATGGCTAAGAACGGCTTAAGAACAACTAAGAATGGCATAAGAATGGTAACAAAAGGCTAAGAACGGTTAAGAACGGCTTAAGAACGCTTAAAAATGGCTAAGAATGGCTTAAGAACGGCTAAGAACGGCAAAGAACGGCTAAGAACGATGAAGAACGGCTTAGAACGGCTAAGAACGGCACAAGAATGGCTTAGAACGGCTAAGAACGGCATAAAAATGGTAAAAAAAGGCTAAGAACAGCTAAGAATCGCTTAAGAACGGCTAAGAACGGCATAAGAATGTTGAAGAACGGCTAAGAACACTGAAGAAAGGCGAAGAAAGGTAAAAACGGCTGAAAACGGTTAAGAACGTGAAGAACGGCTAAAAACGACTTAAGAACAACTAACAACAGCTTAAGAATGGTGAAAAACGGCTAAGAACGGCTAAAAATAGCTTAAGAATGGCTAAGAACGGCTTAGAACGGCTAAGAACGGCTTAAGAACGGTAAAAAACGGCTAAGAACGGCTTAAGAACGGTGAAGAACGGCAAAGAATTGCTAAGAACGGCTAAGAACGGCATAAGAATGGTGAAGAACGGCTAAGAATAGCTTAAGAATGGCTAAAAACGGCTAAGAACGGCTAAGAACGGCTTAAGAACGGTAAAGAACGGCTAAGAACGGCATAAGAACGGTGAAAAACGGCTAAGAACGGCTTAAGAATACTGAAAAACGGCTAAGAACGGTTAAGAACGGCTTAAGAACGCTTACAAACGGCTAAGAACGGCTAAGAACAGCTAAGAATGGCTTAAGAACGGCCAAGAACGGCATAATAATGGTGAAGAATGGCTAAGAACACTGAAGAAAGGCGAAGAACGGTAAAACGGCTAAGAACGGCTTAAGAACGGTGAAGAACGGCAAAGAACGGCTAAGAACGGCTTAAGAATGGCTTAGAACGGCTAAGAACGGCATAAGAATGGTAAAAAAAGGCTAGG
The DNA here is from genome assembly GCA_004794655.1 of Marisa cornuarietis. NCBI lineage: Eukaryota > Metazoa > Mollusca > Gastropoda > Architaenioglossa > Ampullariidae > Marisa > Marisa cornuarietis. The sequence continues at coordinate 13,777 of SMMW01000093.1, forward strand.
AACGGTTAAGAACGGCTTAAGAACGCTTAAAAACGGCTAAGAAAGGCTTAAGAACGGCTAAGAACAGCTAAGAATGGCTTAAGAACGGCTAAGAATGGCATAAGAATGGTGAAGAACGGCTAAGAACACTGAAGAAAGGCGAAGAACGGCTAAGAACGGCTTAAGAACGGTGAAGAACGGCAAAGAATGGCTAAGAACGACTTAAGAACAACTTAGAACGGCATAAGAACGGTGAAAAACGGCTAAGAATGGCTTAAGAACGGTAAAGAACGGCTTCGAACGGCTTAGAACGGCTAAGAACGGCATGAGAACAGTGAAAAATGGCTAGGAACGGCTTAAGAACGGTGAAGAACGGCAAAGAACGGCTTAAAACGGCTTAAGAATGGTGAAGAACCGCTTAAGAACGGCTAAGAACGGCTTAAGAACGGCTAAAATTGGCTTAAGAATGGTGAAGAACCGCTTAAGAACGGCTTAGAACGGCTTAAGAACGGCTAAGAACGGTGAAGAACGGCAAAGAATGGCTAAGAACGGCTTAAGAACGGTAAAGAACGGCAAAGAACGGCTTAAGAATGGTGAAGAACGGCAAAGAATGGCTAAGAACGGCTTAAGAATGGTGAAAAACGGCTAAGAACGGCTTTAGAACGGCTAAGAACGGATTAGAACGGCTAAGAACGGTGAAGAAAGGCAAAGAATGGCTAAGAACGGCTTAAGAACGGTGAAAAACGGCTTAGAACGGCTAAGAACAGCTTAAGAACAACTAAGAATGGCCTAAGAATGGTGTGAAACGGCTAAGAATGGTTAAGAACGGCTTAAGAACGGTGAAAAATGGCTAAGACCGGCATAAAAACGGCAAAAACGGCTAAAAACGGCTTAAGAACGGCTAGGAACAGCTTAAGAACGGTGAAGAACGGCAAAGAACGGCTAAGAACGATGAAGAACGGCGAAGAACGGCTTAGAACGGCTAAGAACGGCTTAAGAATGGCTTAAAACGGCTAAGAACGGCATAAGAATGGTAAAAAAAGGCTAAGAACGGTTAAGAACGGCTTAAGAACGCTTAAAAACGGCTAAGACTGGCTTAAGAACTGCTAAGAACAGCTAAGAATGGCTTAAGAACGGCTAAGAACGGCTAAGAATAGCTTAAGAACGGCTAAGAACGGCTTAGATCGGCTAAGAACGGCTTAAGAACGGCTAAGAACGGCATAAGAATGGTGAAAAACGGCTAAGAATGGCTTAAGAACGGTAAAGAACGGCTAAGAACGGCTTAAGAACGGTGAAGAACGGCAAAGAATGGCTAAGAACGGCTTAAGAACGGTAAAAAACGGCTTAGAACGCCTAAGAACGGCTTAAGAACAAATAAGAATGGCATAAGAATGGTGAAAAACAGCTAAGAATGGTTAAGAACGGCTTAAGAACAATTAAAAACGGATAAGAATGACTTAAGAACGGCTAGGAACGGCTTAAGAACGGTAAAGAACGGCTAAGAACGGCTTAAGAATGGTGAAAAACGGCTAAGAACGGCTTAAGAACGGCTAAGAACGGATAAGAACGGCTTAAGAACGGTAAGAACGGCAAAACGGCGCTGAAGAACGGCTAAGAACGGCTAAAACGGCTAAGAACGGCAAAGTACGGCTTAAACGGCTAAGAACGGCTTAAGAATGGCTTAGAATGGCTAAGAACGGCATAAGAACGGCAAAACGGCTTAGGAACCCTGAAGAACGCTAAGAACGGCTAAACACGGCCAAAACGGCTTAAGAACGGCTAGGAACGGCTTAAGAACGGTGAAGAACGGCAAAGAACGGCTAAGATCGATGAAGAACGGTAAAAGAACGGCTTAGACGGCTAAGAACGGCTTAAGAATGGCTTAGAAACGGCTAAAACGGCATAAGAATGGTAAAAAGGCTAAGAACGGTTAAGAACGGCTTAAGAACGCTTAAAAACGGCTAAGAATGGCTTAAGAACGGCTACGAACAGCTAAGAATGGCTAAGAACGGCTTAAGAACGGCATAAGAATGGTGAAGAACGGCTATGAACACTGAAGAAAGGCGAAGAACGGTAAAACGGCTAAAAACGGTTAAGAAAGTGTAAAGGTAAAGGTAAAGGTCATCCCAAAACCTTTTCAGGTCGTTGGGGAGTGAGGTGTTAGAGACCCCACTTTTCTCGGGGCCAGCATTTACATGAGGGTGGTGCCAATCTCTCCCTCGCTGCCTTACCTTCCCCAACTCTCTATGGAGTCAGGTACCCATTTCCGTCAGCTGGGTCGACTGGGGGAAGCTTGCTGCGCTTACCTGGAATTGAACCAGCGCGCTCTAACCACTCGGCAATCCGCTTCCCCTTTAGAAAGTGAAGAACGGCTAAAAACGACTTAAGAACAACTAAGAACGGCTTAAGAATGGTGAAAAACGGCTAAGAACGGCTAAGAATAGCTTAAGAACGGCTAAGAACGGCTTAAGAATGGCTAAGAACGGCATAAGAACGGTGAAAAACGGCTAAGAATGGCTTAAGAACGGTAAAGAACGGCTAAGAACGGCTTAAGAACGGTGAAGAACGGCAAAGAATGGCTAAGAACGGCTTAAGAACGGTAAAAAACGGCTTAGAACGCCTAAGAACGGCTTAAGAACAAATAAGAATGGCATAAGAATGGTGAAAAACAGCTAAGAATGGTTAAGAACGGCTTAAGAACAATTAAAAACGGATAAGAATGACTTAAGAACGGCTAGGAACGGCTTAAGAACGGTAAAGAACGGCTTAAGAACGGTGAAAAACGGCTTATAACGGCTAAGAACGGCTTAAGAACAACTAAGAATGGTGAGAAACGGCTAAGAATGGTTAAGAACGGCTTAAGAACGGTGAAAAATGGCTAAGACCGGCATAAGAACGGCAAAAACGGCTTAGGAACGCTGAAGAACGGCTAAGAACGGCTAAAAACGGCTAAGAACGGCAAAGTACGGCTTAGAACGGCTAAGAACGGCTTAAGAATGGCTTAGAATGGCTAAGAACGGCATAAGAACGGCAAAAACGGCTTAGGAACCCTGAAGAACGGCTAAGAACGGCTAAACACGGCCAAAAACGGCTTAAGAACGGCTAGGAACGGCTTAAGAACGGTGAAGAACGGCAAAGAACGGCTAAGATCGATGAAGAACGGCAAAGAACGGCTTAGCACGGCTAAGAACGGCTTAAGAATGGCTTAGAACGGCTAAAAACGGCATAAGAATGGTAAAAAAAGGCTAAGAACGGTTAAGAACGGCTTAAGAACGCTTAAAAATGGCTAAGAATGGCTTAAGAACGGCTACGAACAGCTAAGAATGGCTTAAGAACGGCTAAGAACGGCATAAGAATGGTGAAGAACGGCTATGAACACTGAAGAAAGGCGAAGAACGGTAAAACGGCTAAAAACGGTTAAGAAAGTGTAAAGGTAAAGGTAAAGGTCATCCCAAAACCTTTTTCAGGTCGTTGGGGGAGTGAGGTGTTAGAGACCCCACTTTTCTCGGGGCCAGCATTTACATGAGGGTGGTGCCAATCTCCTCTCCCTCGCTGCCTTACCTTCCCCAACTCTCTATGGAGTCAGGTACCCATTTCCGTCAGCTGGGTCGACTGGGGGAAGCTTGCTGCGCTTACCGGGAATTGAACCAGCGCGCTCTAACCACTCGGCAATCCGCTTCCCCTTTAGAAAGTGAAGAACGGCTAAAAACGACTTAAGAACAACTAAGAACGGCTTAAGAATGGTGAAAAACGGCTAAGAACGGCTAAGAATAGCTTAAGAACGGCTAAGAACGGCTTAAGAATGGCTAAGAACGGCATAAGAACGGTGAAAAACGGCTAAGAATGGCTTAAGAACGGTAAAGAACGGCTAAGAACGGCTTAAGAACGGTGAAGAACGGCAAAGAATGGCTAAGAACGGCTTAAGAACGGTAAAAAACGGCTTAGAACGCCTAAGAACGGCTTAAGAACAAATAAGAATGGCATAAGAATGGTGATAAACAGCTAAGAATGGTTAAGAACGGCTTAAGAACAATTAAAAACGGATAAGAATGACTTAAGAACGGCTAGGAACGGCTTAATAAACATTTTATTTATTTATATTTAGCTAATAATAAACGATTTCTTTATTTAAATTTAGCTAATAATAAACATTTTCATTACTTAGTACTAGCTAATAATAAACATTTTCATTATTTAAATTTAGCTAATAATAAACATCTTCATTATTTAGTACTAGCTAATAATAAACATTTTCTTTATTTAAATTTAGCTAATAATAAACATTTTCTTTATTAAGTACTAGCTAATAATAAACATGTTCGTTTTTTTCCTGCTAATAATAAACATTTTTATTATTTAGTACTAGCTAATAATAAACATGTTCATTATTTAGTACTAGCTAAAAATTAACATGTTCATTATTCAGTACTAGCTAATAATAAACATGATCATTATTTAGTACTAGCTAATAATAAACATTTTCATCATTTAAAGTTAGCTAATAATAAACATTTTCATTATTTCGTATGAGCTAATAACAAACATTGATTATTTAGTACTAGCTAATAAAAATTATTTTCAATATTCAGTACTAGCTAAAAATAAACATTTTCATTATTTAGTACTAGCTAATAATAAACATTTTCATTATTTAAATTTAGCTTGTAATAAACATTTTCATTATTTAGTACTAGGTAAAAATAAACATGTTCATTATTTAAATTTAGCTAATAATAAACATGTTCATTATTTAGTACCAGCTAATAATAAACATTAGTTCTAGGGAATAAAAAACATTTTCATTATTAAGTACTAGCTAATAATAAACATTTGTATTATTTAAATTTAGCTAATAATAAACATTTTCTTTCTTTAGTTCTAGCTAAAAATAAACATGTTCATAATTTAGTACTAGCTAATAATAAACATGTTCAATATAAAGTACTACCTAATAATAAACATGTTCATTATTTATTGTTAGCTAATAATAAACATGTTCATTATTTAGTACTAGCTAATAATAAACATGTTCATTATTTAGTACTAGCTAATAATATACATTTTCAATATTTAAATTTAGCCAATAATAAACATTTTCATTATTTAGTACTAGCTAATAATAAACATTTTCATCGTTTAAATTTAGCTAATAATAAACATTTTCATTATTTAGTACTAGCTAATAATAAACATTTTCGTTATTTAGAACTAGCTTATAATAAACATGTTAATTATTTAGTACTAGCTAAAAATAAAAATTTTCATTATTTAATCGTAGCTAATAATAAACATTTTATTTATTTATATTAAGCTAATAATTAACGATTTCTTTATTTAAATTTAGCTAATAATAAACATTTTCATTACTTAGTACTAGCTAATAATAAACATTTTCATTATTTAAATTCAGCTAATAATAAACATTTTCATTATTTAAATTTAGCTAATAATAAACATTTTCATTATTTAGTACTAGCTAATAATAATTATTTTCTTTATTTAAATTTAGCTAATAATAAACATTTTCTTTATTTAGTACTAGCTAAAAATAAACATGTTCATTATTTAGTACTAGCTTATAATAAACATGTTCATTAGTAAGTACTAGCTAATAATAAACATGTTCGTTTTTTTCCTGCTAATAATAAACATTTTTATTATTTAGTACTAGCTAATAATAAACATGTTCATTATTTAGTACTAGCTAAAAATTAACATGTTCATTATTTAGTACTAGCTAATAATAAACATGATCATTATTTAGTACTAGCTAATAATAAACATTTTCATCATTTAAAGTTAGCTAATAATAAACATTTTCATTATTTAGTATGAGCTAATAACAAACATGTTGATTAATTAGTACTAGCTAATAATAAACATGATCATTATTTAGTACTAGCTAATAATAAACATTTTCATCATTTAAAGTTAGCTAATAATAAACATTTTCATTATTTAGTATGAGCTAATAACAAACATGTTGATTAATTAGTACTAGCTAATAAAAATTATTTTCAATATTCAGTACTAGCTAAAAATAAACATTTTCATTATTTAGTACTAGCTAATAATAAACATTTTCAGTATTTAAATTTAGCTTGTAATAAACATTTTCATTATTTAGCACTAGATAATATTAAACATTTGTATTATTTAAATTTAGCTAATAATAAACATTTTCAATATTTATTACTAGCTAATAAGAAACATTTTCATTATTGAGTACTAGCTAATAATAAACATTTTTATTATTTAGTACTAGCTTATAATAAACATTTTATTTATTTAAATTCAGCTAATAATAAACATTTTCATTATTTAAATTTAGCTAATAATAAACATTTTGATTATTTAAATTTAGCTAATAATAAACATGTTCATTATTAAGTACTAGCTAATAATAAACATGTTCATTATTTAGTACCAGCTAATAAACATTTTCAATATTTAGTACCAGCTAATAATAAACATTTTCATTATTTAAATTTAGCTAATAATAAACATTTTCATTATTTAGTACTAGCTAATAATAAATATTTTCATTATTTCAATTTCGCTAATAATAAACATTTTCATTATTTAGTACTAGCTAATAATAAACAATTTCATTATTTAAATTTAGCTAAAAATAAACATTTTCTTTCTTTGGTACTATCTAAAAATAAACATTTTCATTATTTAGTACTAGCTAATAATAAACATTTACATTATTTAAATTTAGCTTGTAATAAACATTTTCATTATTTAGCACTAGATAATATTAAACATTTGTATTATTTAAATTTAGCTAATAATAAACATTTTCAATATTTATTACTAGCTAATAAAAAACATTTTCATTATTGAGTACTAGCTAATAATAAACATTTTCATTACTTAGTACTAGCTTATAATAAACATTTTATTTATTTAAATTCAGCTAATAATAAACATTTTCATTATTTTAATTTAGCTAATAATAAACATTTTGATTATTTAAATTTAGCTAATAATAAACATGTTCATTATTAAGTACTAGCTAATAATAAACATGTTCATTATTTAGTACCAGCTAATAATAAACATTTTCAATATTTAGTACCAGCTAATAATAAACATTTTCATTATTTAAATTTAGCTTATAATAAACATTTTCATTATTTAGTACTAGCTAATAATAAATATTTTCATTATTTCAATTTCGCTAATAATAAACATTTTCATTATTTAGTACTAGCTAATAATAAACAATTTCATTATTTAAATTTAGCTAAAAATAAACATTTTCTTTCTTTGGTACTATCTAAAAATAAACATTTTCGTTATTTAGTACTAGCTAATAATAAACATGTTCAATATTAAGAAGTAGCTAATAATAAACATGTTCATTATTTATTTTTAGCTAATAATAAACATTTTTATTATTTAGTACTAGCTAATAATAAACATGTTCATTATTTAGTACTATCTAATAATAAACATGTTCATTGTATAGTACTAGCTAATAATGTACATTTTCAATATTTAAATTAAGCTAATAATAAACATGTTCATTATTTAGTACTAGCTAATAATGAACATTTTCATTATCTCGTACTAGCTTATAATAAACATGTTAATTATTTAGTACTAGCTAAAAATAAACATTTTCATTATTTAGTACTAGCTAATAATAAACATTTTATTTATTTATATTTAGCTAATAATAAACATTTTATTTAAATTTAGCTAATAATAAACATTTTCATTACTTAGTACTAGCTAATAATAAACATTTTCATTATTTAAATTTAGCTAATAATTAACATTTTCATTATTTAAATTTAGCTAATAATAAACATTTTCATTATTAAGTACTAGCTAATAATAAACATTTTCTTTATTTAAATTTAGCTAATAATAAACATTTTCTTTATTTAGTACTAGCTAAAAATAAACATGTTCATTATTTAGTACTAGCTAATAATAAACATGTTCATTATTAAGTACTAGCTAATAATAAACATGTTCATTTTTTTCCTGCTAATAATAAACATTTTTATTATTTAGTACTAGCTAATAATAAACGTGTTCATTATTTAGTACTAGCTAATAATAAATATGTTCATTATTTAGTTCTAGGGAATAAAAAACATTTTTCATTATTCAGTACTAGCTAATAATAAACATTTGTATTATTTAAATTTAGCTAATAATAAACATTTTTATTATTTAGTACTAGCTAATAATAAACATGTTCATTATTTAGTACTAGCTAATAATAAATATGTTCATCATTTAGTTCTAGGGAATAAAAAACATTTTCATTATTCATTACTAGCTAATAATAAACATTTGTATTATTTAAATTTAGCTAATAATAAACATTTTCTTTCTTTAGTACTAGCTAAAAATAAACATGTTCATTATTTATTGTTAGTTAATAATAAACATGTTCATTATTTAGTACTAGCTAATAATAAACATGTTCATTATTTAGTACTAGCTAATAATATACATTTTCAATATTTAAATTTAGCCAACAATAAACATTTTCATTATTTAGTACTAGCTAATAATAAACATTTTCATCGTTTAAATTTAGCTAATAATAAACATTTTCATTATTTAGTATGAGCTAATAACAAACATGTTGATTATTTAGTACTAGCTAATAAAAATTATTTTCAATATTCAGTACTAGCTAAAAATAAACATTTTCATTATTTAGTACTAGCTAATAATAAACATTTTCATTATTTAAATTTAGCTTGTAATAAACATTTTCATTATTTAGCACTAGATAATATTAAACATTTGTATTATTTAAATTTAGCTAATAATAAACATTTTCAATATTTATTACTAGCTAATAAGAAACATTTTCATTATTGAGTACTAGCTAATAATAAACATTTTTATTATTTAGTACTAGCTTATAATAAACATTTTATTTATTTAAATTCAGCTAATAATAAACATTTTCATTATTTAAATTTAGCTAATAATAAACATTTTGATTATTTAAATTTAGCTAATAATAAACATGTTCATTATTAAGTACTAGCTAATAATAAACATGTTCATTATTTAGTACCAGCTAATAATAAACATTTTCAATATTTAGTACCAGCTAATAATAAACATTTTCATTATTTAAATTTAGCTAATAATAAACATTTTCATTATTTAGTACTAGCTAATAATAAATATTTTCATTATTTCAATTTCGCTAATAATAAACATTTTCATTATTTAGTACTAGCTAATAATAAACAATTTCATTATTTAAATTTAGCTAAAAATAAACATTTTCTTTCTTTGGTACTATCTAAAAATAAACATTTTCATTATTTAGTACTAGCTAATAATAAACATTTACATTATTTAAATTTAGCTTGTAATAAACATTTTCATTATTTAGCACTAGATAATATTAAACATTTGTATTATTTAAATTTAGCTAATAATAAACATTTTAAATATTTATTACTAGCTAATAAAAAACATTTTCATTATTGAGTACTAGCTAATAATAAACATTTTCATTACTTAGTACTAGCTTATAATAAACATTTTATTTATTTAAATTCAGCTAATAATAAACATTTTCATTATTTTAATTTAGCTTATAATAAACATTTTGATTATTTAAATTTAGCTAATAATAAACATGTTCATTATTTAGTACTAGCTAATAATAAACAATTTCATTATTTAAATTTAGCTAAAAATAAACATTTTCTTTCTTTGGTACTATCTAAAAATAAACATTTATATTATTTAGTACTAGCTAATAATAAACATGTTCAATATTAAGAAGTAGCTAATAATAAACATGTTCATTATTTATTTTTAGCTAATAATAAACATGTTAATTATTTAGTACTATCTAATAATAAACATGTTCATTGTATAGTACTAGCTAATAATATACATTTTCAATATTTAAATTAAGCTAATAATAAACATGTTCATTATTTAGTACTAGCTAATAATGAACATTTTCATTATCTCGTACTAGCTTATAATAAACATGTTAATTATTTAGTACTAGCTAAAAATAAACATTTTCATTATTTAGTACTAGCTAATAATAAACATTTTATTTATTTATATTTAGCTAATAATAAACATTTTATTTAAATTTAGCTAATAATAAACATTTTCATTACTTAGTACTAGCTAATAATAAACATTTTCATTATTTAAATTTAGCTAATAATTAACATTTTCATTATTTAAATTTAGCTAATAATAAACATTTTCATTATTAAGTACTAGCTAATAATAAACATTTTCTTTATTTAAATTTAGCTAATAATAAACATTTTCTTTATTTAGTACTAGCTAAAAATAAACATGTTCATTATTTAGTACTAGCTAATAATAAACATGTTCATTATTAAGTACTAGCTAATAATAAACATGTTCATTTTTTTCCTGCTAATAATAAACATTTTTATTATTTAGTACTAGCTAATAATAAACGTGTTCATTATTTAGTACTAGCTAATAATAAATATGTTCATTATTTAGTTCTAGGGAATAAAAAACATTTTTCATTATTCAGTACTAGCTAATAATAAACATTTGTATTATTTAAATTTAGCTAATAATAAACATTTTTATTATTTAGTACTAGCTAATAATAAACATGTTCATTATTTAGTACTAGCTCATAATAAATATGTTCATCATTTAGTTCTAGGGAATAAAAAACATTTTCATTATTCATTACTAGCTAATAATAAACATTTGTATTATTTAAATTTAGCTAATAATAAACATTTTCTTTCTTTAGTACTAGCTAAAAATAAACATGTTCATTATTTATTGTTAGTTAATAATAAACATGTTCATTATTTAGTACTAGCTAATAATAAACATGTTCATTATTTAGTACTAGCTAATAATATACATTTTCAATATTTAAATTTAGCCAACAATAAACATTTTCATTATTTAGTACTAGCTAATAATAAACATTTTCATCGTTTAAATTTAGCTAATAATAAACATTTTCATTATTTAGTACTAGCTAATAATAAACATTTTCATCGTTTAAATTTAGCTAATAATAAACATTTTCATTATTTAGTACTAGCTAATAATAAACATTTTCGTTATTTAGTACTAGCTTATAATAAACATGTTAATTATTTAGTACTAGCTAAAAATAAACATTTTCATTATTTAATCGTAGCTAATAATAAACATTTTATTTATTTATATTTAGCTAATAATAAACGATTTCTTTATTTAAATTTAGCTAATAATAAACATTTTCATTACTTAGTACTAGCTAATAATAAACATTTTCATTATTTAAATTTAGCTAATAATAAACATTTTCACTATTTAAATTTAGCTAATAATAAACATTTTCATTATTTAGTACTAGCTAATAATAAACATTTTCTTTATTTAAATTTAGCTAATAATAAACATTTTCTTTATTTAGTACTAGCTAAAAATAAACATGTTCATTATTTAGTACTGGCTTATAATAAACATGTTCATTATTAAGTACTAGCTAATAATAAACATGTTCGTTTTTTTCCTGCTAATAATAAACATTTTTATTATTTAGTTCTAGCTAATAATAAACATGTTCATTATTTAGTACTAGCTAAAAATTAGCATGTTCATTATTTAGTACTAGCTAATAATAAACATGATCATTATTTAGTACTAGCTAATAATAAACATTTTCATCATTTAAAGTTAGCTAATAATAAACATTTTCATTATTTAGTATGAGCTAATGACAAACATGTTGATTATTTAGTACTAGCTAATAAAAATTATTTTCAATATTCAGTACTAGCTAAAAATAAACATTTTCATTATTTAGTACTAGCTAATAATAAACATTTTCATTATTTAAATTTAGCTTGTAATAAACATTTTCATTATTTAGCACTAGATAATATTAAACATTTGTATTATTTAAATTTAGCTAATAATAAACATTTTCAATATTTATTACTAGCTAATAAGAAACATTTTCATTATTGAGTACTAGCTAATAATAAACATTTTTATTATTTAGTACTAGCTTATAATAAACATTTTATTTATTTAAATTCAGCTAATAATAAACATTTTCATTATTTAAATTTAGCTAATAATAAACATTTTGATTATTTAAATTTAGCTAATAATAAACATGTTCATTATTAAGTACTAGCTAATAATAAACATGTTCATTATTTAGTACCAGCTAATAAACATTTTCAATATTTAGTACCAGCTAATAATAAACATTTTCATTATTTAAATTTAGCTAATAATAAACATTTTCATTATTTAGTACTAGCTAATAATAAATATTTTCATTATTTCAATTTCGCTAATAATAAACATTTTCATTATTTAGTACTAGCTAATAATAAACAATTTCATTATTTAAATTTAGCTAAAAATAAACATTTTCTTTCTTTGGTACTATCTAAAAATAAACATTTTCATTATTTAGTACTAGCTAATAATAAACATTTACATTATTTAAATTTAGCTTGTAATAAACATTTTCATTATTTAGCACTAGATAATATTAAACATTTGTATTATTTTGTACTACCATTATTTTTTAAATTTAGCTAATAATAAACATTTTCATTATTTTGTACTACCTTATAATAAACATGTTAATTATTTAGTACTAGCTAAAAATAATTATTTTCATTATTTAGTACTAGCTAATAATAAACATTTTATTTATTTATATTTAGCTAATAATAAACAATTTCTCTATTTAAATTTAGCTAATAATAAATATTTTCATTACTTAGTAGTAGCTAATAATAAACATTTTCATTACTTAAATTTAGCTAATAATAAACGTTTTCATTATTTAAATTTAGCTAATAATAAACATTTTCATTATTTAGTACTAGCTAATAATAAACATTTTCATTATTTAAATTTAGCTAATAATAAACATTTTCATTATTTAGTATGAGCTAAGTACAAACATGTTGATTATTTAGTACTAGCTAATAAAAAACATTTTCAATATTCAGTACTAGCTAAAAATAACCATTTTCATTATTTAGTACAAGCTAATAATAAACATTTTCATTATTTAGTACTAGCTAATAATAAACATGTTCATTATTTAGTACTAGCTAAAAATAAACATGTTCATTATTAAGTACTAGCTAATAATAAACATGTTCATTTTTTAGTACTAGCTAATAACAAACATTTTCATCATTTAAAGTTAGCTAATAATAAACATTTTCATTATTTAGTATGAGCTAAGTACAAACATGTTGATTATTTAGTACTAGCTAATAAAAAACATTTTCAATATTCAGTACTAGCTAAAAATAAACATTTTCATTATTTAGTACTAGGTAAAAATAAACATGTTCATTATTTAAATTTAGCAAATAATAAACATGTTCATTATTTAGTACTAGCTAATAAAAACATTTTCATTATTTAGTACTATCTAATAATAAACATGTTCATTCTTTAGTACCAGCTAATAATAAACATGTTCAATATTTAGTACCAGCTAATAATAAACATTTTCATTCTTTCAATTTAGCTAATAATAAACATTTTCATTATTTAGTACCAGCTAATAATAAACATTTTCTTTATTTAAATTTAGCTAATAATAAACATTTTTTTTATTTAGTACTAGCTAAAAATAAACATGTTCATTATTTAGTACTAGCTAATAATAAACATGTTCATTATTAAGTACTAGCTAATAATAAACATGTTCATTTTTTTCCTGCTAATAATAAACATTTTTATTATTTAGTACTAGCTAATAATAAACATGTTCATTATTTAGTACTAGCAAATAATAAATAAGTTCGTTTTTTAGTTCTAGGGAATTAAAAACATTTTCAGTATTTAGTACTAGCTAATAATAAACATTTGTATTATTTAAATTTAGCTAATAATAAACATTTTCTTTCTTTAGTACTAGCTAAAAATAAACATGTTCATTATTTAGTACTAGCTAATAATAAACATTTCATTATTTAGTTCTAGCGAATAAAAAACATTTTCATTATTTAGTACTAGCTACTAATAAACATTTTTATTATTTAAATTTAGCTAATATTAAACACTTTTATTATCTAGTACTAGCTAATAATAAACATGTTCATTATTAAGTACTAGCTAATAATAAACATTTTCATTATTTAAATTTAGCTTATAATAAACATTTTCATTATTTACTACTAGCTATAAATAAACATTTTCATTTTTTAGTACAAGCTAATAATACTACCTAATAATAAACATGTTTATTATTTAGTACGAGCTAACAATAAACATGTTCATTATTTAGTACTAGCTAATAATAAAGATGTTCATTATTAAGTACTAGCTAATAGTAAACATTTTCATTATTAAATTTAGCTAATATTAAACAATTTTATTATTTAGTACTAGCTAATAATAAACATTTTCATTATTTAAATTTAGCTAATATTAAACATGTTCATTATTTAGTACTAGCTAATAGTAAACATTTTCATTATTTAAATTAAGCTAATAATATACATTTTCATTATTTAAATTTAGCTAAAAATAAACATTTTATTTAGTACTAGCTAATAATAAAGATGTTCATTATTAAGTACTAGCTAATAGTAAACATTTTCATTATTAAATTTAGCTAATATTAAACATTTTCATTATTTAGTACTAGCTAATAATAAACATTTTCATTATTTAAATTTAGCTAATATAAAACATGTTTCATTATTTAGTACTAGCTAATAGTAAACATTTTCATTATTTAAATTTAGCTAATAATAAACATTTTCATTATTTAGTTCTAGGTAATAGTAAACATTTTCATTATTTAAATTTAGCTAATAATAAACAATTTATTTAGTAATAGCGAATAATAAACATGTTCATTATTTAGTAAGAGCTAATAATAAATATGTTGAATATTATGTACTAGCTAATAATAAACATGTTCATTATTTAGTACTAGCTAATAATAAACATTTTCATTATTTAAATTTAGCTAATAATAAACATTTTATTTATTTAAATTTAGCATATAGTAGACATTTTCATTATTTAAATTTTGCTAATAATAAACATTTTCATTATTTAGTACTAGGTAAAAATAAACATGTTCATTATTTAAATTTAGCAAATAATAAACATGTTCATTATTAAGTACTAGCTAATAAAAACATTTTAATTATTGAGTACTATCTTATAATAAACATGTTCATTATTAAGTACTAGCTAATAATAAACATGTTCATTATTTAGTACCAGCTAATAATAAACATGGTCAATATTTAGTACCAGCTAATAATAAACATTTTCATTCTTTAAATTTAGCTAATAATAAACATTTTCATTATTTAGTACTAGCTAATAATAAATATTTTTATTATTTCAATTTAGCTAATAATAAACATGTTCATTATTTAGTACTAGCTAATAATAAACATTTTCATTATTTAGTACTAGCTTATAATAAACATGTTAATTGTTTAGTACTAGCTAAAAATAAACATTTTCATTATTTAGTACTAGCTAATAATAAACATTTTATTTATTTATATTTAGCTAATAATAAACATGTTCATTATTTAGTACCAGCTAATAATAAACATTTTCAATATTTAGTACTAGCTAATAATAAACATTTTATTTATTTATATTTAGCTAATAATAAACATGTTCATTATTTAGTACCAGCTAATAATAAACATTTTCAATATTTAGTACCAGCTAATAATAAACATGTTCATTATTTATTATTAGCAAATAATAAACATGTTCATTGTTTAGTACTAGCTAATCATATACATTTTCAATATTTAAATAAAGCTAATAATAAACATTTCATTATTTAGTACTAGCTAATAATAACCATTTTTATTATTTAGTACTAGCTTATAATAAACATGTTCATTATTTAGTACTAGCTAATAATAAAAATGTTCAATATTTATTACTAGCTAATAATAAACATTTTTAGTATTTAAATTTATCTAATAATAAACATTTGTATTATTTAAATTTCGCTAATAATAAACATTTTCTTTCTTTAGTTCTAGCGAATAAAAAACATTTTCATTATTTAGTACTAGCTAATAATAAACATTTTTATTATTTAGTACTAGCTAATAATAAACATGTTCATTATTTAGTACTATCTAATAATAAACATGTTCATTGTATAGTACTAGCTAATAATATACATTTTCAATATTTAAATTAAGCTAATAATAAACATGTTCATTATTTAGTACTAGCTAATAATGAACATTTTCATTATCTCGTACTAGCTTATAATAAAAATGTTAATTATTTAGTACTAGCTAAAAATAAACATTTTCATTATTTAGTACTAGCTAATACTAAACATTTTATTTATTTATATTTAGCTAATAATAAACATTTTATTTAAATTTAGCTAATAATAAACATTTTCATTACTTAGTACTAGCTAATAAAAAACATTTTCATTATTTAAATTTAGCTAATAATTAACATTTTCATTATTTAAATTTAGCTAATAATAAACATGTTCATTGTTTAGTACTAGCTAATCATATACATTTTCAATATTTAAATAAAGCTAATAATAAACATTTTCATTATTTAGTACTAGCTAATAATAAACATTTTTATTATTTAGTACTAGCTTATAATAAACATGTTCATTATTTAGTACTAGCTAATAATAAAAATGTTCAATATTTATTACTAGCTAATAATAAACATTTTTAGTATTTAAATTTATCTAATAATAAACATTTGTATTATTTAAATTTAGCTAATAATAAACATTTTCTTTCTTTAGTTCTAGCGAATAAAAAACATTTTCATTATTTAGTACTAGCTAATAATAAGCATTTTTATTATTTAAATTTAGCTAATATTAAACACATTCATTATCTAGTACTAGCTAATAATAAACATGTTCATTATTAAGTACTAGCTAATAATAAACATGTTTATTATTTAGTACTAGCTAATAATAAACATGTTCATTATTTAGTACTAGCTAATAATAACCATTTTTTATTATTTAGTACTAGCTAATAATAAACATTTTATTTATTTAAATTTAGCTAATAATAAACATTTTCTTTAGGACTAACAAATAATAAACATGTTCATTATTTAGTACGAGCTAACATTAAACATGTTCATTATTTAGTACTAGCTAATAATAAACATGTTCATTATTAAGTTCTAGCTAATAGTAAACATTTTCATTAGTTAAATTTAGCTAATATTAAACATGTTCATTATTTAGTACTAGCTAATAGTAAATATTTTCATTATTTAAATTTAGCTAATATTAAACATTTTCATTATTTAGTACTAGCTTATAATAAACATTTTCATTATTTAAATTTAGCTAATAATAAACATTTTATTTAGTAATAACTAATAATAAACATGTTCATTATTCAGTACGAGCTAATAATAAACATGTTGAATATTAAATACTAGCTAATAATAAACATGTTTATTATTTAGTACTAGCTAATAATAAACATGTTCATTATTTAGTACTAGCTGCTAATAAATATTTTCATTATTTAAATTTAGCTAATAATAAACATTTTATTTATTTAAATGTAGCATATAGTAGACATTTTCATTATTTAAATTTAGCTAATAATAAACATTTTCATTATTTAGTACTAGGTAAAAATAAACATGTTCATTCTTTAAATTTAGCTAATAATAAACATTTTCATTATTTAGTACTAGCTAATAAAAAATTTTCATTATTTAGTACTATCTAATAATAAACATGTTCATTATTAAGTACTAGCTAATAATAAACATGTTCATTATTTAGTACCAGCTAATAATAAACATTTTCAATATTTAGTACTAGCTAATAATAAACATTTTATTTATTTATATTTAGCTAATAATAAACAATTTCTCTATTTAAATTTAGCTAATAATAAATATTTTCATATTTTCAATTTAGCTAATAATAAACCTGTTCATTATTAAGTACTAGCTAATAATAAACATGTTTATTATTTAGTACTAGCTAATAATAAACATGTTCATTATTTAGTACTAGCTAATAATAAACATTTTCATCATTTAAATTTAGCTAATAATAAACATTTCGATTATTTAGTACGAGCTAATAACAAACATGTTGATTATTTAGTACTAGCTAATAAAAAACATTTTCAATATTTAGTACTTGCTAAAAATAAACATTTTCATTATTTAGTACTAGCTAATAATAAACATTTTCATTATTTAAATTTAGCTTGTAATAAACATTTTCATTATTTCAATTTAGCTAATAATAAACATTTTCATTATTTAGTACTAGCTAATAATAAACAATTTCATTATTTCAATTTAGCTAAATATAAACATTTTCTTTCTTAAGTACTATCTAAAAATAAACATGTTCAATATTAAGTACTAGCTAATAATAAACATGTTCATTATTTATTTTTAGCTAATAATAAATATTTTTATTATTTAGTACTAGCTAATAATAAACATGTTCAATATTTAGTACTAGCTAATAATAAACAGGTTCATTGTTTAGTACTAGCTAATAATATACATTTTCAATATTTAAATTAAGCTAATAATAAACATTTTCATTATTTAGTACTAGCTTATAATAAACATGTTAATTATTTAGTACTAGCTAAAAATAAACATTTTCATTATTTAGTACTAGCTTATAATAAACATTTTATTTATTAGCCAGAAATAAATATGCTTGTGCTGTAAAAAAGGCTAAATCGTTATTCGTGCAGGAGCAGCTAGAGGCTGCGAGTGGAAATCCCAGAAAGACTTTTGACATTGTGAACAGCCTGCTGGGTAAGAACGGAACTAGTCCGGTTCTTCCTGAGGTGGATAACAAGTCAGCTGCTGGTCAGCTGTCTTCCTTCTTTGTTAATAAGATAAAGGAAATTTGTGCTGGACTTGAGAGTGCAGCTTGTGAGTTGCCAGAGTGTGAGGAAGCCTATTCTGTGCCATTTGCTGGTGTACTGCTGACTTCTTTCACGTCTATTGATGAGCAAGCACTTGAGAGGGTGGTCGCAGAACAGCTTCTGACCCATTTTATTACTCATGGCTGCCTAGATAAATTTCAGTCAGCATATCGTCCTGGCTTCAGCACAGAAAATGCTCTTCTTCGTGTGACCAATGACATCCTTTGTAGTGTCAACTCTGGCAACTTAGTGCTGTTAGTATTACTCGATCTGAATACTGCATTTGACACCATCAACCACCACCTGCTGCTCCAGAGACTGTCGTCAGAGGCTGGCATCCAGGGCGCTGCGCTGCAGTGGATTGACTCCTATCTTGCCGAGAGATCTCAGAGAGTGATTGTCGGCTCTGCAAGCTCTGAGGCAGTTCCTCTGATGTGTGGCGTACCACAGGGATCCGTTCTGGGTCCATTATTATTTTCTGTATATACTTCACAGCTTGGACAGGTAATTGAACGCTTTCAGATGGGACGACAGTTCTTTGCGGACGATACACAGATTCTGAGCAGTTTTCCCCCCGACCCAGCAGTGGCTAGGAATGCGCTTCAACGACTTGAATCTTGTTGTGTCGCGGTGAAGACATGGATGACCAGAAATCGTCTTAAACTCAACGACGACAAGACAGAAGCGTTACTGTGCGGCCCCAGGGCCAGAAGGGAGCAGATCGGCATTAGTGCCTAGCAGGTCGGTGACGCCTCCATAGCCTTTGCTGACTGTGCACGGGACCTAGGGCTGTTTATTGATGCAGAGCTCTCCATGTGTAATCATGTTAGTTCTGTTGTGGCAAAATCCTACTACTTTTTGAGGACTTTAGGTAGACTACGGCCCATGCTGACTCAAGCTACTGCCAACTCACTTGCTGTGGCTACCATCATATCAAGATTAGACTACTGTAATAGTGCATTGTGGAGTATACCTGCTACGCAGTTAGATCGACTTCAAAGAGTTCAAAACACAGCCGCCAGGATTGTCACCCGTGCAAAGTCGTCATATGAGCACATCACGCCTATCCTACAGAGCCTTCACTGGCTCCCAGTGAAAAAGCGCATTGATCACAAAGTGCTTTCGATTGCACAGTCCTGCATGTTTAAAACTGCTCCTGAATATTTACAAGAGGTAGTTCCTCCTTACCGGCCGTCACGTGGTCTGCGCTCCGGCTCCCAGTCACGCTTCTGTCTCCCTGCAGTGGAAGACACAAACAAGAAGCGCACTGGAGCCAGGGCCTTCAAAAACGCGGCACCTCAACTGTGGAATGCTCTGCCATCGTCATTGTCCACCATCACCTCACCAACCACGTTTCGAAAAAGACTGAAGACCCATCTGTTTACTTAAGATGGACTTAAACTTAAACAAAAAAGAAACACTTGTGTCTTTATTTTTTACTTTCCTGGTGTTTATCTATTTATTTACTTTATTTTTTTCTTATTTTTTATATTTATTTTGTTTTTGCTGCGCAATGAGCATTCTTCCGAATGGATACCTGCGCATTACAAATGGACATCATCATCATCATCATCATTATTTAGTACTAGCTAACAATAAACATTTTCATTATTTAAATTTAGCTAATAATAAACATGTTCATTATTTAGTACTAGCTAATAATACACATTTTCATTATTTAAATTTAGCTAATAATAAACATTTTATTTAGTACTAACTAATAATAAACATGTTCATTATTTAGTACGAGCTAATAATGAACATGTTTATTATTAGCTACTACTTAATAGCTGGTACTAAATAATAAACATGTTCATTATTTAGTACTAGCTAATAAAAACATTTTCATTATTTAGTACTAGCTAATAATAAACATGTTCATTATTTAGTACTAGCTAATAATGAACATGTTCATTATTTAGTAGTAGCTAATAATAAAAATTTTCATTATTTAAATTTAGCTAATAATAAACATTTCCATTATTTAGTACCAGCTTATAATAAACATGTTCATTATTTAGTAGTAGCTAATAATAAACATTTTCATTATTTAGTACTACCTAAAAATATACATTTTTATTATTTAATTTTAGCTAATAATAGACATTTTCATTATTTAAATTTAGCTAATAATAAACATTTTCATTATTTAGTACTAGCTAATAACAAACATTTTCATTATTTAAATTTAGCTAATAATAAACATTTTCATTATTTAGTACTAGCTTATAATAAACATTTTCATTATTTAAATTTAGATAATAATAAACATTTTCATTATTTAGTACTAGCTAATAATAAACATTTTTATTATTTAAATTGAAATAATAATCAACATTTTCAATATTCAGGACTAGCTAAAAATAAACATTTTCAATATTTAGTACTAGCTAATAATAAACATTTTTATTATTTATGTTTAGCTTGTAATAAACACTTTCATTATTTAGTACTAGCTAATAATAAACATGTTCATTATTTAGTACTAGCTAAAAATAAACATGTTCATTATTAAGTACTAGCTAATAATAAACATGTTCATTATTAAGTTCTAGCTAATAGTAAACATTTTCATTAGTTAAATTTAGCTAATATTAAACATGTTCATTATTTAGTACTAGCTAATAGTAAATATTTTCATTATTTAAATTTAGCAAATATTAAACATTTTCATTATTTAGTACTAGCTTATAATAAACATTTTCATTATTTAAATTTAGCTAATAATAAACATTTTATTTAGTAATAACTAATAATAAACATGTTCATTATTTAGTACGAGCTAATAATAAACATGTTGAATATTAAGTGCTAGCTAATAATAAACATGTTTATTATTTAGTACTAGCTAATAATAAACATGTTCATTATTTAGTACTAGCTAATAATAAACATTTTCATTATTTAAATTTAGCTAATAATAAACATTTTATTTATTTAAATGTTGCATATAGTAGACATTTTCATTATTTAAATTTAGCTAATAATAAACATTTTCATTATTTAGTACTAGGTAAAAATAAACATGTTCATTATTTAAATTTAGCTAATAATAAACATTTTCATTATTTAGTACTAGCTAATAAAAATTTTTCATTATTTAGTACTATCTAATAATAAACATGTTCATTATTAAGTACTAGCTAATAATAAACATGTACCAGCTAATAATAAACATTTTCATTATTTAGCTAATAATAAACATTTTCATTATTTAGCTAGCTAATAATAAACATTTTCATTATTTAGTACTAGCTAATAATAAACATGTTCATTATTAAGTACTAACTAATAATAAACATGTTTATTATTTAGTACTAGCTAATAATAAACATGTTCATTATTTAGTACTAGCTAATAATAAACATTTTCATCATTTAAATTTAGCTAATAATAAACATTTTGATTATTTAGTACGAGCTAATAACAAACATGTTGATTATTTAGTACTAGCTAATAAAAAACATTTTCAATATTTAGTACTAGCTAAAAATAAACATTTTCATTATTTCAATTTAGCTAAATATAAACATTTTCTTTCTTTAGTACTATCTAAAAATAAACATGTTCAATATTAAGTACTAGCTAATAATAAACATGTTCATTATTTATTTTTAGCTAATAATAAATATTTTTATTATTTAGTACTAGCTAATAATAAACATGTTCAATATTTAGTACTAGCTAATAATATACATTTTCAATATTTAAATTAAGCTAATAATAAACATTTTATTAGTTAGTACTAGCTTATAATAAACATGTTAATTATTTAGTACTAGCTAAAAATAAACATTTTCATTATTTAGTACTAGCTTATAATAAACATTTTATTTATTAATATTTAGCTAATAATAAACAATTTCTTTATTTAAATTTAGCTAATAATAAACATTTTCATTACTTAGTACTAGCTAATAATAAACATTTTCATTATTTAAATTTAGCTAATAATAAACATTTTCATTATTTAGTACTAGGTAATAATAAACATTTTCATTATTTCAATTTAGCTAATAATAAACATTTTCTTTATTTAGTACAAGCTAAAAATAAACATCTTCATTATTTAGTACTAGCTAATAATAAACATGTTCATTATTTAGTACTAGCTAATAATAAACATTTTCTTTAGTACTAGCTAATAATAAACATGTTCATTATTTATTGTTAGCTAATAATAAACATTTTTATTATTTAGTTCTAGCTTATAATAAACATGTTCATTATTTAGTACTAGTTAATAATATACATTTTCAATATTTAAATTTAGCTAATAATAAACATTTTTATTATTTAGTACTAGCTAATAATAAACATTTTCATCATTTAAGTTTAGCTAATAATAAACATTTTCATTATTTAGTACGAACTAATAACAAACATGTTGATTATTTAGTACTTGCTAATAAAAAACATTTTCAATATTTAGTACTAGCTAAAAATAAACATTTTCATGATTTAGTACTCGCTAATAATAAACATTTTCATTATTTAAAGTAAGCTTGTAATAAACATTTTCATTATTTAGCACTAGATAATAATAAACATTTGTATTATTTAAATTTAGCTAATAATAAACATTTTCAATATTTATTACTAGCTAATAATAAACATTTTCATTATTTAGTACTAGCTAATAATAAACATTTTCAATATTTAAATTTAGCTAATAATAAACATTTTCATTATTTAAATTTAGCTAATAATAAACATTTTCATTATTTAAATTCAGCTAATAATAAACATTTTCAATATTTAGTACTAGCTAAAAATAAACATGTTAATTATTAAGTACTAACTAAAAATAAACATGTTCATTATTAAGTACTAGCTAATAATAAACATGTTCATTTTTATCGAGCTAATAATAAACATATTTTTATTATTTAGTTCTAGCTTATAATAAACATGTTCATTATTTAGTACTAGCTAATAATAAACATTTTCATTATTTAGTACTAGCTAATAATAAACATTTTCAATATTTAAATTTAGCTAATAATAAACATTTTCAATAGTAACTTTTAGCTTATAATAAACATGTTCATTATTTAGTACTAGCTAATAATAAACATTTCATTATTTAGTTCTAGCGAATAAAAAACATTTTCATTATTTAGTACTAGCTAATAATAAACATTTTTATTATTTAAATTTAGCTAATAGTAAACATTTTCATTATTTAAATTTAGCTAATATTAAACACTTTCATTATTTAGTACTAGCTAATAATAAACATTTTCATTATTTAAATTTAGCTAATAATAAACATTTTATTTCTTACTAACTAATAATAAACATGTTCATTATTTAGTACCAGCTAATAATAAACATGTTCATTATTAAGTACTAGCTAATAATAAACATGTTTATTATTTAGTACTAGCTATTAATAAACATGTTCATTATTTAGTACTAGCTAATAATTAACATTTTCATCATTTAAATTTAGCTAATAAAAAACATTTTCATTATTTAGTACGAGCTAATAACAAACATTTTCATTATTTAGTACCAGCTAATAATAAACATTTTCATCATTTAAATTTAGCTAATAATAAACATTTCTATTATTCAACTTTAGCTAATAATAAACATTTTCATTATTTAGTACTAGCTAAAAAAAAAATTTTCATTATTTAGTACTAGCTTATAATAAACATTTTCATTATTTAAATTTAGATAATAATAAACATTTTCATTATTTAGTACTAGCTAATAATAAACATTTTTATTATTTAAATTGAAATAATAATCAACATTTTCAATATTCAGGACTAGCTAAAAATAAACATTTTCAATATTTAGTACTAGCTAATAATAAACATTTTTATTATTTATGTTTAGCTTGTAATAAACACTTTCATTATTTAGTACTAGCTAATAATAAACATGTTCATTATTTAGTACTAGCTAAAAATAAACATGTTCATTATTAAGTACTAGCTAATAATAAACATGTTCATTATTAAGTTCTAGCTAATAGTAAACATTTTCATTAGTTAAATTTAGCTAATATTAAACATGTTCATTATTTAGTACTAGCTAATAGTAAATATTTTCATTATTTAAATTTAGCAAATATTAAACATTTTCATTATTTAGTACTAGCTTATAATAAACATTTTCATTATTTAAATTTAGCTAATAATAAACATTTTATTTAGTAATAACTAATAATAAACATGTTCATTATTTAGTACGAGCTAATAATAAACATGTTGAATATTAAGTGCTAGCTAATAATAAACATGTTTATTATTTAGTACTAGCTAATAATAAACATGTTCATTATTTAGTACTAGCTAATAATAAACATTTTCATTATTTAAATTTAGCTAATAATAAACATTTTATTTATTTAAATGTTGCATATAGTAGACATTTTCATTATTTAAATTTAGCTAATAATAAACATTTTCATTATTTAGTACTAGGTAAAAATAAACATGTTCATTATTTAAATTTAGCTAATAATAAACATTTTCATTTTTTAGTACTAGCTAATTAAAAATTTTCATTATTTAGTACTATCTAATAATAAACATGTTCATTATTAAGTACTAGCTAATAATAAACATGTTCATTATTTAGTACCAGCTAATAATAAACATTTTCAATATTTAGTACCAGCTAATAATAAACATTTTCATTATTTAAATTTAGCTAATAATAAACATTTTCATTATTTAGTACTAGCTAATAATAAATATTTTCATTATTTCAATTTAGCTAATAATAAACATGTTCATTATTAAGTACTAACTAATAATAAACATGTTTATTATTTAGTACTAGCTAATAATAAACATGTTCATTATTTAGTACTAGCTAATAATAAACATTTTCATCATTTAAATTTAGCTAATAATAAACATTTTGATTATTTAGTACGAGCTAATAACAAACATGTTGATTATTTAGTACTAGCTAATAAAAAACATTTTCAATATTTAGTACTAGCTAAAAATAAACATTTTCATTATTTCAATTTAGCTAAATATAAACATTTTCTTTCTTTAGTACTATCTAAAAATAAACATGTTCAATATTAAGTACTAGCTAATAATAAACATGTTCATTATTTATTTTTAGCTAATAATAAATATTTTTATTATTTAGTACTAGCTAATAATAAACATGTTCAATATTTAGTACTAGCTAATAATATACATTTTCAATATTTAAATTAAGGTAATAATAAACATTTTATTAGTTAGTACTAGCTTATAATAAACATGTTAATTATTTAGTACTAGCTAAAAATAAACATTTTCATTATTTAGTACTAGCTTATAATAAACATTTTATTTATTAATATTTAGCTAATAATAAACAATTTCTTTATTTAAATTTAGCTAATAATAAACATTTTCATTACTTAGTACTAGCTAATAATAAACATTTTCATTATTTAAATTTAGCTAATAATAAACATTTTCATTATTTAAATTTAGCTAATAATAAACATTTTCATTATTTAGTACTAGGTAATAATAAACATTTTCATTATTTCAATTTAGCTAATAATAAACATTTTCTTTATTTAGTACTAGCTAAAAATAAACATCTTCATTATTTAGGACTTGCTAATAATAAACATGTTCATTATTTAGTACTAGCTAATAATAAACATTTTCTTTAGTACTAGCTAAAAATAAACATGTTCATTATTTAGTACTAGCTAATAATAAACATTTTCATTATTTAAAGTAAGCTTGTAATAAACATTTTCATTATTTAGCACTAGATAATAATTAACATTTGTATTATTTAAATTTAGCTAATAATAAACATTTTCAATATTTATTACTAGCTAATAATAAACATTTTCATTATTTAGTACTAGCTAATAATAAACATTTTCAATATTTAAATTTAGCTAATAATAAACATTTTCATTATTTAAATTTAGCTAATAATAAACATTTTCATTATTTAAATTCAGCTAATAATAAACATTTTCAATATTTAGTACTAGCTAAAAATAAACATGTTAATTATTAAGTACTAACTAAAAATAAACATGTTCATTATTAAGTACTAGCTAATAATAAACATGTTCATTTTTATC
Organism: Marisa cornuarietis; assembly: GCA_004794655.1. Taxonomy (NCBI): domain Eukaryota; kingdom Metazoa; phylum Mollusca; class Gastropoda; order Architaenioglossa; family Ampullariidae; genus Marisa; species Marisa cornuarietis. The sequence continues at coordinate 40,744 of SMMW01000093.1, forward strand.
GAGCTAATAATAAACATATTTTTATTATTTAGTTCTAGCTTATAATAAACATGTTCATTATTTAGTACTAGCTAATAATAAACATTTTCATTATTTAGTACTAGCTAATAATAAACATTTTCAATATTTAAATTTAGCTAATAATAAACATTTTCAATAGTAACATTTAGCTTATAATAGAAATGTTCATTATTTAGTCCTAGCTAATAATAAACATTTCATTATTTAGTTCTAGCGAATAAAAAACATTTTCATTATTTAGTACTAGCTAATAATAAACATTTTCATTATTTAAATTTAGCTAATAATAAACATTTTATTTCTTACTAACTAATAATAAACATGTTCATTATTTAGTACCAGCTAATAATAAACATGTTCAGTATTAAGTACTAGCTAATAATAAACATGTTTATTATTTAGTACTAGCTATTAATAAACATGTTCATTATTTAGTACTAGCTAATAATTAACATTTTCATCATTTAAATTTAGCTAATAAAAAACATTTTCATTATTTAGTACGAGCTAATAACAAACATTTTCATTATTTAGTACTAGCTAATAATAAACATTTTCATCATTTAAATTTAGCTAATAATAAACATTTCTATTATTTAACTTTAGCTAATAATAAACATTTTCATTATTTAGTACTAGCTAAAAATAAACATTTTCATTATTTAGTACTAGATAATAATAAACATTTGTATTATTTAAATTTAGCTAATAATACAAATGTTCAATATTTATTACTAGCTAATAATAAACATGTTCATTATTTACTACTAGCTAATTATAAACATTTTTATTATTTAGTACTAGCTTATAATAAACATGTTAATTAATTAGTACTAGCTAATAAAAAACTTTTTCATTATTTAGTACTAGCTAATAATAAACATTTTATTTATTTAAATATAGCTAATAATAAACATTTTCATTACTTAGTACTAGCTAATAATAAACATTTTCATTATTTAAATTTAGCTCATAATAAACATTTTCATTTTTTAAATTTAGCTAATAATAAACATTTTCATTATTTAGTACTAGCTAAAAATAAACATGTTCATTATTTAGTACTAGCTAATAATAAACATGTTCATTATTAAGTACTAGCTAATAATAAACTTGTTAATTTTTTTCCAGCTAATAATAAACATTTTTATTATTTAGTATTAGCTAATAATAAACATGTTCATTATTAAGTACTAGCTAATAATAAACATTTTCATTATTTAGTACTAGCTAATAATAAAAATTTTCAATAATTAAATTTAGCTAATAATAAACATTTTCAATATGTAAATATAGCTTATAATAAACATGTTCATTATTTAGTACTAGCTAATAATAAACATTTCATTATTTAAATTTAGCTAATAATAAATATTTTTATTATTTAGTACTAGCTAATTATAAACATGTTCATTATTTAGTTCTAGCAAATAAAAAACATTTTCATTATTTAGTACTAGCTAATAATAAACATTTTCATTATTTAAATTTAGCTACATTTTCATTACTTAAATTTAGCTAATGTTAAACATTTTCATTATTTAGTACTAGCTAATAATAAACATTTCCAATATTTAAATTTAGCTAATAATAAACATTTTGATTATTTAGTATTAGCTAATAATTTTTCATTATTTAAATTTAGCTAATAATAAACATTTTCATTATTTAGTACTAGCTAATAACAAACATTTTCATTATTTAAATTTAGCTAATAATAAACATTTTCATTATTTAGTACTAGCTTATAATAAACATTTTCATTATTTAAATTTAGATAATAATAAACATTTTCATTATTTAGTACTAGCTAATAATAAACATTTTTATTATTTAAATTGAAATAATAATCAACATTTTCAATATTCAGGACTAGCTAAAAATAAACATTTTCAATATTTAGTACTAGCTAATAATAAACATTTTTATTATTTATGTTTAGCTTGTAATAAACACTTTCATTATTTAGTACTAGCTAATAATAAACATGTTCATTATTTAGTACTAGCTAAAAATAAACATGTTCATTATTAAGTACTAGCTAATAATAAACATGTTCATTATTAAGTTCTAGCTAATAGTAAACATTTTCATTAGTTAAATTTAGCTAATATTAAACATGTTCATTATTTAGTACTAGCTAATAGTAAATATTTTCATTATTTAATTTAGCTAATATTAAACATTTTCATTATTTAGTACTAGCTTATAATAAACATTTTCATTATTTAAATTTAGCTAATAATAAACATTTTATTTAGTAATAACTAATAATAAACATGTTCATTATTTAGTACGAGCTAATAATAAACATGTTGAATATTAAGTGCTAGCTAATAATAAACATGTTTATTATTTAGTACTAGCTAATAATAAACATGTTCATTATTTAGTACTAGCTAATAATAAACATTTTCATTATTTAAATTTAGCTAATACTAAACATTTTATTTATTTAAATGTTGCATATAGTAGACATTTTCATTATTTAAATTTAGCTAATAATAAACATTTTCATTATTTAGTACTAGGTAAAAATAAACATGTTCATTATTTAAATTTAGCTAATAATAAACATTTTCATTATTTAGTACTAGCTAATAAAAATTTTTCATTATTTAGTACTATCTAATAATAAACATGTTCATTATTAAGTACTAGCTAATAATAAACATGTTCATTATTTAGTACCAGCTAATAATAAACATTTTCAATATTTAGTACCAGCTAATAATAAACATTTTCATTATTTAAATTTAGCTAATAATAAACATTTTCATTATTTAGTACTAGCTAATAATAAATATTTTCATTATTTCAATTTAGCTAATAATAAACATGTTCATTATTAAGTACTAGCTAATAATAAACATGTTTATTATTTAGTACTAGCTAATAATAAACATGTTCATTATTTAGTACTAGCTAATAATAAACATTTTCATCATTTAAATTTAGCTAATAATAAACATTTTGATTATTTAGTACGAGCTAATAACAAACATGTTGATTATTTAGTACTAGCTAATAAAAAATATTTTCAATATTTAGTACTAGCTAAAAATAAACATTTTCATTATTTAGTACTAGCTAATAATAAACATTTTCATTATTTAAATTTAGCTTGTAATAAACATTTTCATTATTTCAATTTAGCTAATAATAAACATTTTCATTATTTAGTACTAGCTAATAATAAACAATTTCATTATTTAAATTTAGCTAAATATAAACATTTTCTTTCTTTAGTACTATCTAAAAATAAACATGTTCAATATTAAGTACTAGCTAATAATAAACATGTTCATTATTTATTTTTAGCTAATAATAAATATTTTTATTATTTAGTACTAGCTAATAATAAACATGTTCAATATTTAGTACTAGCTAATAATAAACAGGTTCATTGTTTAGTAATAGCTAATAATATACATTTTCAATATTTAAATTAAGCTAATAATAAACATTTTGATTATTTAGTACTAGCTTATAATAAACATGTTAGTTATTTAGTACTAGCTAAAAATAAACATTTTCATTATTTAGTACAAGCTTATAATAAACATTTTATTTATTAATATTTAGCTAATAATAAACAATTTCTTTATTTAAATTTAGCTAATAATAAACATTTTCATTACTTAGTACTAGCTAATAATAAACATTTTCATTATTTAAATTTAGCTAATAATAAACATTTTCATTATTTAAATTTAGCTAATAATAAACATTTTCATTATTTAGTACTAGGTAATAATAAACATTTTCATTATTTCAATTTAGCTAATAATAAACATTTTCTTTATTTAGTACTAGCTAAAAATAAACATCTTCATTATTTAGTACTAGCTAATAATAAACATGTTCATTATTTAGTACTAGCTAATAATAAACATTTTCTTTAGTACTAGCTAAAAATAAACATGTTCATTATTTAGTACTAGCTAATAATAAACATGTTCAAAATTAAGTACTAGCTAATAATAAACATGTTCATTATTTATTGTTAGCTAATAATAAACATTTTTATTATTTAGTTCTAGCTTATAATAAACATGTTCATTATTTAGTACTAGCTAATAATAATCATGTTCATTATTTAGTACTAGCTAATAATATACATTTTCAATATTTAAATTTAGCTAATAATAAACATTTTCATTATTTAGTACTAGCTAATAATAAACATGTTCATTATTTAGTACTAGCTAATAATAAACAATTTCATTATTTAAATTTAGCTAATACTAAACATTTTATTTATTTAAATGTTGCATATAGTAGACATTTTCATTATTTAAATTTAGCTAATAATAAACATTTTCATTATTTAGTACTAGGTAAAAATAAACATGTTCATTATTTAAATTTAGCTAATAATAAACATTTTCATTATTTAGTACTAGCTAATAAAAAATTTTCATTATTTAGTACTATCTAATAATAAACATGTTCATTATTAAGTACTAGCTAATAATAAACATGTTCATTATTTAGTACCAGCTAATAATAAACATTTTCAATATTTAGTACCAGCTAATAATAAACATTTTCATTATTTAAATTTAGCTAATAATAAACATTTTCATTATTTAGTACTAGCTAATAATAAATATTTTCATTATTTCAATTTAGCTAATAATAAACATGTTCATTATTAAGTACTAGCTAATAATAAACATGTTTATTATTTAGTACTAGCTAATAATAAACATGTTCATTATTTAGTACTAGCTAATAATAAACATTTTCATCATTTAAATTTAGCTAATAATAAACATTTTGATTATTTAGTACGAGCTAATAACAAACATGTTGATTATTTAGTACTAGCTAATAAAAAACATTTTCAATATTTAGTACTAGCTAAAAATAAACATTTTCATTATTTAGTACTAGCTAATAATAAACATTTTCATTATTTAAATTTAGCTTGTAATAAACATTTTCATTATTTCAATTTAGCTAATAATAAACATTTTCATTATTTAGTACTAGCTAATAATAAACAATTTCATTATTTAAATTTAGCTAAATATAAACATTTTCTTTCTTTAGTACTATCTAAAAATAAACATGTTCAATATTAGTACTAGCTAATAATAAACATGTTCATTATTTATTTTTAGCTAATAATAAATATTTTTATTATTTAGTACTAGCTAATAATAAACATGTTCAATATTTAGTACTAGCTAATAATAAACAGGTTCATTGTTTAGTAATAGCTAATAATATACATTTTCAATATTTAAATTAAGCTAATAATAAACATTTTGATTATTTAGTACTAGCTTATAATAAACATGTTAGTTATTTAGTACTAGCTAAAAATAAACATTTTCATTATTTAGTACTAGCTTATAATAAACATTTTATTTATTAATATTTAGCTAATAATAAACAATTTCTTTATTTAAATTTAGCTAATAATAAACATTTTCATTACTTAGTACTAGCTAATAATAAACATTTTCATTATTTAAATTTAGCTAATAATAAACATTTTCATTATTTAAATTTAGCTAATAATAAACATTTTCATTATTTAGTACTAGGTAATAATAAACATTTTCATTATTTCAATTTAGCTAATAATAAACATTTTCTTTATTTAGTACTAGCTAAAAATAAACATGTTCATTATTAAGTACTAGCTAATAATAAACATGTTCATTATTTATTGTTAGCTAATAATAAACATTTTTATTATTTAGTTCTAGCTTATAATAAACATGTTCATTATTTAGTACTAGCTAATAATATACATTTTCAATATTTAAATTTAGCTAATAATAAACATTTTCATTATTTAGTACTAGCTAATAATAAACATTTTCATCATTTAAGTTTAGCTAATAATAAACATTTTCATTATTTACTAAGAACTAATAACAAACATGTTGATTATTTAGTACTTGCTAATAAAAAACATTTTCAGTATTTAGTACGAGCTAATAACAAACATGTTGATTATTTAGTACTTGCTAATAAAAAACATTTTCAATATCTAGTACTAGCTAAAAATAAACATTTTCATGATTTAGTACTAGCTAATAATAAACATTTTCATTATTTAAAGTAAGCTTGTAATAAACATTTTCATTATTTAGCACTAGATAATAATAAACATTTGTATTATTTAAATTTAGCTAATAATAAACATTTTCAATATTTATTACTAGCTAATAATAAACATTTTCATTATTTAGTACTAGCTAATAATAAACATTTTCAATATTTAAATTTAGCTAATAATAAACATTTTCATTATTTAAATTTAGCTAATAATAAACATTTTCATTATTTAAATTCAGCTAATAATAAACATTTTCAATATTTAGTACTAGCTAAAAATAAACATGTTAATTATTAAGTACTAACTAAAAATAAACATGTTCATTATTAAGTACTAGCTAATAATATACATGTTCATTTTTATCGAGCTAATAATAAACATATTTTTATTATTTAGTTCGAGCTGATAATAAACATGTTCATTATTTAGTACTAGCTAATAATAAACATTTTCATTATTTAGTACTAGCTAATAATAAACATTTTCAATATTTAAATTTAGCTAATAATAAACATTTTCAATAGTAACTTTTAGCTTATAATAAACATGTTCATTATTTAGTACTAGCTAATAATAAACATTTCATTATTTAGTTCTAGCGAATAAAAAACATTTTCATTATTTAGTACTAGCTAATAATAAACATTTTTATTATTTAAATTTAGCTAATAGTAAACATTTTCATTATTTAAATTTAGCTAATATTAAACACTTTCATTATTTAGTACTAGCTAATAATAAACATTTTCATTATTTAAATTTAGCTAATAATAAACATTTTATTTCTTACTAACTAATAATAAACATGTTCATTATTTAGTACCAGCTAATAATAAACATGTTCATTATTAAGTACTAGCTAATAATAAACATGTTTATTATTTAGTACTAGCTATTAATAAACATGTTCATTATTTAGTACTAGCTAATAATTAACATTTTCATCATTTAAATTTAGCTAATAAAAAACATTTTCATTATTTAGTACGAGCTAATAACAAACATTTTCATTATTTAGTACTAGCTAATAATAAACATTTTCATCATTTAAATTTAGCTAATAATAAACATTTCTATTATTTAACTTTAGCTAATAATAAACATTTTCATTATTTAGTACTAGCTTATAATAAACATTTTCATTATTTAAATTTAGCTAATAATAAACATTTTATTTAGTAATAACTAATAATAAACATGTTCATTATTTAGTACGAGCTAATAATAAACATGTTGAATATTAAGTGCTAGCTAATAATAAACATGTTTATTATTTAGTACTAGCTAATAATAAACATGTTCATTATTTAGTACTAGCTAATAATAAACATTTTCATTATTTAAATTTAGCTAATAATAAACATTTTATTTATTTAAATGTTGCATATAGTAGACATTTTCATTATTTAAATTTAGCTAATAATAAACATTTTCATTATTTAGTACTAGGTAAAAATAAACATGTTCATTATTTAAATTTAGCTAATAATAAACATTTTCATTTTTTAGTACTAGCTAATAAAAATTTTCATTATTTAGTACTATCTAATAATAAACATGTTCATTATTAAGTACTAGCTAATAATAAACATGTTCATTATTTAGTACCAGCTAATAATAAACATTTTCAATATTTAGTACCAGCTAATAATAAACATTTTCATTATTTAAATTTAGCTAATAATAAAAATTTTCATTATTTAGTACTAGCTAATAATAAATATTTTCATTATTTCAATTAAGCAAATAATAAACATGTTCATTATTAAGTACTAACTAATAATAAACATGTTTATTATTTAGTACTAGCTAATAATAAACATGTTCATTATTTAGTACTAGCTAATAATAAACATTTTCATCATTTAAATTTAGCTAATAATAAACATTTTGATTATTTAGTACGAGCTAATAACAAACATGTTGATTATTTAGTACTAGCTAATAAAAAACATTTTCAATATTTAGTACTAGCTAAAAATAAACATTTTCATTATTTCAATATAGCTAAATATAAACATTTTCTTTCTTTAGTACTATCTAAATATAAACATGTTCAATATTAAGTACTAGCTAATAATAAACATGTTCATTATTTATTTTTAGCTAATAATAAATATTTTTATTATTTAGTACTAGCTAATAATAAACATGTTCAATATTTAGTACTAGCTAATAATATACATTTTCAATATTTAAATTAAGCTAATAATAAACATTTTGATTAGTTAGTACTAGCTTATAATAAACATGTTAATTATTTAGTACTAGCTAAAAATAAACATTTTCATTATTTAGTACTAGCTTATAATAAACATTTTATTTATTAATATTTAGCTAATAATAAACAATTTCTTTATTTAAATTTAGCTAATAATAAACATTTTCATTACTTAGTACTAGCTAATAATAAACATTTTCATTATTTAAATTTAGCTAATAATAAACATTTTCATTATTTAAATTTAGCTAATAATAAACATTTTCATTATTTAGTACTAGGTAATAATAAACATTTTCATTATTTCAATTTAGCTAATAATAAACATTTTCTTTATTTAGTACTAGCTAAAAATAAACATCTTCATTATTTAGGACTTGCTAATAATAAACATGTTCATTATTTAGTACTAGCTAATAATAAACATTTTCTTTAGTACTAGCTAAAAATAAACATGTTCATTATTTAGTACTAGCTAATAATAAACATTTTCATTATTTAAAGTAAGCTTGTAATAAACATTTTCATTATTTAGCACTAGATAATAATTAACATTTGTATTATTTAAATTTAGCTAATAATAAACATTTTCAATATTTATTACTAGCTAATAATAAACATTTTCATTATTTAGTACTAGCTAATAATAAACATTTTCAATATTTAAATTTAGCTAATAATAAACATTTTCATTATTTAAATTTAGCTAATAATAAACATTTTCATTATTTAAATTCAGCTAATAATAAACATTTTCAATATTTAGTACTAGCTAAAAATAAACATGTTAATTATTAAGTACTAACTAAAAATAAACATGTTCATTATTAAGTACTAGCTAATAATAAACATGTTCATTTTTATCGAGCTAATAATAAACATATTTTTATTATTTAGTTCTAGCTTATAATAAACATGTTCATTATTTAGTACTAGCTAATAATAAACATTTTCATTATTTAGTACTAGCTAATAATAAACATTTTCAATATTTAAATTTAGCTAATAATAAACATTTTCAATAGTAACATTTAGCTTATAATAGAAATGTTCATTATTTAGTCCTAGCTAATAATAAACATTTCATTATTTAGTTCTAGCGAATAAAAAACATTTTCATTATTTAGTACTAGCTAATAATAAACATTTTCATTATTTAAATTTAGCTAATAATAAACATTTTATTTCTTACTAACTAATAATAAACATGTTCATTATTTAGTACCAGCTAATAATAAACATGTTCAGTATTAAGTACTAGCTAATAATAAACATGTTTATTATTTAGTACTAGCTATTAATAAACATGTTCATTATTTAGTACTAGCTAATAATTAACATTTTCATCATTTAAATTTAGCTAATAAAAAACATTTTCATTATTTAGTACGAGCTAATAACAAACATTTTCATTATTTAGTACTAGCTAATAATAAACATTTTCATCATTTAAATTTAGCTAATAATAAACATTTCTATTATTTAACTTTAGCTAATAATAAACATTTTCATTATTTAGTACTAGCTAAAAATAAAATTTTCATTATTTAGTACTAGATAATAATAAACATTTGTATTATTTAAATTTAGCTAATAATAAAAATGTTCAATATTTATTACTAGCTAATAATAAACATGTTCATTATTTACTACTAGCTAATAATAAACATTTTTATTATTTAGTACTAGCTTATAATAAACATGTTAATTATTTAGTACTAGCTAATAAAAAACTTTTTCATTATTTAGTACTAGCTAATAATAAACATTTTATTTATTTAAATATAGCTAATAATAAACATTTTCATTACTTAGTACTAGCTAATAATAAACATTTTCATTATTTAAATTTAGCTCATAATAAACATTTTCATTTTTTAAATTTAACTAATAATAAACATTTTCATTATTTAGTACTAGCTAAAAATAAACATGTTCATTATTTAGTACTAGCTAATAATAAACATGTTCATTATTAAGTACTAGCTAATAATAAACTTGTTAATTTTTTTCCAGCTAATAATAAACATTTTTATTATTTAGTATTAGCTAATAATAAACATGTTCATTATTAAGTACTAGCTAATAATAAACATTTTCATTATTTAGTACTAGCTAATAATAAAAATTTTCAATAATTAAATTTAGCTAATAATAAACATTTTCAATATGTAAATATAGCTTATAATAAACATGTTCATTATTTAGTACTAGCTAATAATAAACATTTCATTATTTAAATTTAGCTAATAATAAATATTTTTATTATTTAGTACTAGCTAATTATAAACATGTTCATTATTTAGTTCTAGCAAATAAAAAACATTTTCATTATTTAGTACTAGCTAATAATAAACATTTTCATTATTTAAATTTAGCTAATAGTAAACATTTTCATTACTTAAATTTAGCTAATGTTAAACATTTTCATTATTTAGTACTAGCTAATAATAAACATTTCCAATATTTAAATTTAGCTAATAATAAACATTTTGATTATTTAGTATTAGCTAATAATAGCCATTTTCATTATTTAAATTTAGCTAATAATAAACATTTTCATTATTTAGTACTAGCTAATAACAAACATTTTCATTATTTAAATTTAGCTAATAATAAACATTTTCATTATTTAGTACTAGCTTATAATAAACATTTTCATTATTTAAATTTAGATAATAATAAACATTTTCATTATTTAGTACTAGCTAATAATAAACATTTTTATTATTTAAATTGAAATAATAATCAACATTTTCAATATTCAGGACTAGCTAAAAATAAACATTTTCAATATTTAGTACTAGCTAATAATAAACATTTTTATTATTTATGTTTAGCTTGTAATAAACACTTTCATTATTTAGTACTAGCTAATAATAAACATGTTCATTATTTAGTACTAGCTAAAAATAAACATGTTCATTATTAAGTACTAGCTAATAATAAACATGTTCATTATTAAATTCTAGCTAATAGTAAACATTTTCATTTGTTAAATTTAGCTAATATTAAACATGTTCATTATTTAGTACTAGCTAATAGTAAATATTTTCATTATTTAATTTTAGCTAATATTAAACATTTTCATTATTTAGTACTAGCTTATAATAAACATTTTCATTATTTAAATTTAGCTAATAATAAACATTTTATTTAGTAATAACTAATAATAAACATGTTCATTATTTAGTACGAGCTAATAATAAACATGTTGAATATTAAGTGCTAGCTAATAATAAACATGTTTATTATTTAGTACTAGCTAATAATAAACATGTTCATTATTTAGTACTAGCTAATAATAAACATTTTCATTATTTAAATTTAGCTAATACTAAACATTTTATTTATTTAAATGTTGCATATAGTAGACATTTTCATTATTTAAATTTAGCTAATAATAAACATTTTCATTATTTAGTACTAGGTAAAAATAAACATGTTCATTATTTAAATTTAGCTAATAATAAACATTTTCATTATTTAGTACTAGCTAATAAAAAATTTTCATTATTTAGTACTATCTAATAATAAACATGTTCATTATTAAGTAATAGCTAATAATAAACATGTTCATTATTTAGTACCAGCTAATAATAAACATTTTCAATATTTAGTACCAGCTAATAATAAACATTTTCATTATTTAAATTTAGCTAATAATAAACATTTTCATTATTTAGTACTAGCTAATAATAAATATTTTCATTATTTCAATTTAGCTAATAATAAACATGTTCATTATTAAGTACTATCTAATAATAAACATGTTTATTATTTAGTACTAGCTAATAATAAACATGTTCATTATTAGGTACTAGCTAATAATAAACATTTTCATCATTTAAATTTAGCTAATAATAAACATTTTGATTATTTAGTACGAGCTAATAACAAACATGTTGATTATTTAGTACTAGCTAATAAAAAACATTTTCAATATTTAGTACTAGCTAAAAATAAACATTTTCATTATTTAGTACTAGCTAATAATAAACATTTTCATTATTTAAATTTAGCTTGTAATAAGCATTTTCATTATTTCAATTTAGCTAATAAGAAACATTTTCATTATTTAGTACTAGCTAATAATAAACAATTTCATTATTTAAATTTAGCTAAATATAAACATTTTCTTTCTTTAGTACTATCTAAAAATAAACATGTTCAATATTAAGTACTAGCTAATAATAAACATGTTCATTATTTATTTTTAGCTAATAATAAATATTTTTATTATTAAGTAATAGCTAATAATAAACATGTTCATTATTTAGTACCAGCTAATAATAAACATTTTCAATATTTAGTACCAGCTAATAATAAACATTTTCATTATTTAAATTTAGCTAATAATAAACATTTTCATTATTTAGTACTAGCTAATAATAAATATTTTCATTATTTCAATTTAGCTAATAATAAACATGTTCATTATTAAGTACTATCTAATAATAAACATGTTTATTATTTAGTACTAGCTAATAATAAACATGTTCATTATTAGGTACTAGCTAATAATAAACATTTTCATCATTTAAATTTAGCTAATAATAAACATTTTGATTATTTAGTACGAGCTAATAACAAACATGTTGATTATTTAGTACTAGCTAATAAAAAACATTTTCAATATTTAGTACTAGCTAAAAATAAACATTTTCATTATTTAGTACTAGCTAATAATAAACATTTTCATTATTTAAATTTAGCTTGTAATAAACATTTTCATTATTTCAATTTAGCTAATAATAAACATTTTCATTATTTAGTACTAGCTAATAATAAACAATTTCATTATTTAAATTTAGCTAAATATAAACATTTTCTTTCTTTAGTACTATCTAAAAATAAACATGTTCAATATTAAGTACTAGCTAATAATAAACATGTTCATTATTTATTTTTAGCTAATAATAAATATTTTTATTATTTAGTACTAGCTAATAATAAACATGTTCAATATTTAGTACTAGCTAATAATAAACAGGTTCATTGTTTAGTAATAGCTAATAATATACATTTTCAATATTTAAATTAAGCTAATAATAAACATTTTGATTATTTAGTACTAGCTTATAATAAACATGTTAGTTATTTAGTACTAGCTAAAAATAAACATTTTCATTATTTAGTACAAGCTTATAATAAACATTTTATTTATTAATATTTAGCTAATAATAAACAATTTCTTTATTTAAATTTAGCTAATAATAAACATTTTCATTACTTAGTACTAGCTAATAATAAACATTTTCATTATTTAAATTTAGCTAATAATAAACATTTTCATTATTTAAATTTAGCTAATAATAAACATTTTCATTATTTAGTACTAGGTAATAATAAACATTTTCATTATTTCAATTTAGCTAATAATAAACATTTTCTTTATTTAGTACTAGCTAAAAATAAACATCTTCATTATTTAGTACTAGCTAATAATAAACATGTTCATTATTTAGTACTAGCTAATAATAAACATTTTCTTTAGTACTAGCTAAAAATAAACATGTTCATTATTTAGTACTAGCTAATAATAAACATGTTCAAAATTAAGTACTAGCTAATAATAAACATGTTCATTATTTATTGTTAGCTAATAATAAACATTTTTATTATTTAGTTCTAGCTTATAATAAACATGTTCATTATTTAGTACTAGCTAATAATAATCATGTTCATTATTTAGTACTAGCTAATAATATACATTTTCAATATTTAAATTTAGCTAATAATAAACAATTTCATTATTTAGTACTAGCTAATAATAAACATGTTCATTATTTAGTACTAGCTAATAATAAACAATTTCATTATTTAAATTTAGCTAATACTAAACATTTTATTTATTTAAATGTTGCATATAGTAGACATTTTCATTATTTAAATTTAGCTAATAATAAACATTTTCATTATTTAGTACTAGCTAATAAAAATTTTTCATTATTTAGTACTATCTAATAATAAACATGTTCATTATTAAGTACTAGCTAATAATAAACATGTTCATTATTTAGTACCAGCTAATAATAAACATTTTCAATATTTAGTACCAGCTAATAATAAACATTTTCATTCTTTAAATTTAGCTAATAATAAACATTTTCATTATTTAGTACTAGCTAATAATAAATATTTTCATTATTTCAATTTAGCTAATAATAAACATGTTCATTATTAAGTACTAGCTAATAATAAACATGTTTATTATTTAGTACTAGCTAATAATAAACATGTTCATTATTTAGTACTAGCTAATAATAAACATTTTCATCATTTAAATTTAGCTAATAATAAACATTTTGATTATTTAGTACGAGCTAATAACAAACATGTTGATTATTTATTTAGTACTAATAAAAAACATTTTTAATATTTAGTACTAGCTAAAAATAAACATTTTCATTATTTAGTACTAGCTAATAATAAACATTTTCATTATTTAAATTTAGCTTGTAATAAACATTTTCATTATTTCAATTTAGCTAATAATAAACATTTTCATTATTTAGTACTAGCTAATAATAAACAATTTCATTATTTAAATTTAGCTAAATATAAACATTTTCTTTCTTTAGTACTATCTAAAAATAAACATGTTCAATATTGAGTACTAGCTAATAATAAACATGTTCATTATTTATTTTTAGCTAATAATAAATATTTTTATTATTTAGTACTAGCTAATAATAAACATGTTCAATATTTAGTACTAGCTAATAATAAACAGGTTCATTGTTTAGTAATAGCTAATAATATACATTTTCAATATTTAAATTAACCTAATAATAAACATTTTGATTATTTAGTACTAGCTTATAATAAACATGTTAGTTATTTAGTACTAGCTAAAAATAAACATTTTCATTATTTAGTACTAGCTTATAATAAACATTTTATTTATTAATATTTAGCTAATAATAAACAATTTCTTTATTTAAATTTAGCTAATAATAAACATTTTCATTACTTAGTACTAGCTAATAATAAACATTTTCATTATTTAAATTTAGCTAATAATAAACATTTTCATTATTTAAATTTAGCTAATAATAAACATTTTCATTATTTAGTACTAGGTAATAATAAACATTTTCATTATTTCAATTTAGCTAATAATAAACATTTTCTTTATTTAGTACTAGCTAAAAATAAACATGTTCATTATTAAGTACTAGCTAATAATAAACATGTTCATTATTTATTGTTAGCTAATAATAAACATTTTTATTATTTAGTTCTAGCTTATAATAAACATGTTCATTATTTAGTACTAGCTAATAATATACATTTTCAATATTTAAATTTAGCTAATAATAAACATTTTCATTATTTAGTACTAGCTAATAATAAACATTTTCATCATTTAAGTTTAGCTAATAATAAACATTTTCATTATTTACTAAGAACTAATAACAAACATGTTGATTATTTAGTACTTGCTAATAAAAAACATTTTCAGTATTTAGTACGGGCTAATAACAAACATGTTGATTATTTAGTACTTGCTAATAAAAAACATTTTCAATATCTAGTACTAGCTAAAAATAAACATTTTCATGATTTAGTACTAGCTAATAATAAACATTTTCATTATTTAAAGTTTGTAATAAACATTTTCATTATTTAGCACTAGATAATAATAAACATTTGTATTATTTAAATTTAGCTAATAATAAACATTTTCAATATTTATTTAGCTAATAATAAACATTTTCATTATTTAGTACTAGCTAATAATAAACATTTTCATTATTTAAATTTAGCTAATAATAAACATTTTCATTATTTAAATTTAGTACTAGCTAAAAATAAACATGTTAATTATTAAGTACTAACTAAAAATAAACATGTTCATTATTAAGTACTAGCTAATAATATACATGTTCATTTTTATCGAGCTAATAATAAACATATTTTTATTATTTAGTTCGAGCTGATAATAAACATGTTCATTATTTAGTACTAGCTAATAATAAACATTTTCATTATTTAGTACTAGCTAATAATAAACATTTTCAATATTTAAATTTAGCTAATAATAAACATTTTCAATAGTAACTTTTAGCTTATAATAAACATGTTCATTATTTAGTACTAGCTAATAATAAACATTTCATTATTTAGTTCTAGCGAATAAAAAACATTTTCATTATTTAGTACTAGCTAATAATAAACATTTTTATTATTTAAATTTAGCTAATAGTAAACATTTTCATTATTTAAATTTAGCTAATAATAAACATTTTCATTATTTAGTACTAGCTAATAATAAACATTTTCATTATTTAAATTTAGCTAATAATAAACATTTTCATTATTTAAATTTAGCTAATAATAAACATTTTCATTATTTAGTACTAGGTAATAATAAACATTTTCATTATTTCAATTTAGCTAATAATAAACATTTTCATTATTTAGTACTAGCTAAAAATAAACATCTTCATTATTTAGTACTAGCTAATAATAAACATGTTCATTATTTAGTACTAGCTAATAATAAACATTTTCTTTAGTACTAGCTAAAAATAAACATGTTCATTATTTAGTACTAGCTAATAATAAACATGTTCAAAATTAAGTACTAGCTAATAATAAACATGTTCATTATTTATTGTTAGCTAATAATAAACATTTTTATTATTTAGTTCTAGCTTATAATAAACATGTTCATTATTTAGTACTAGCTAATAATAATCATGTTCATTATTTAGTACTAGCTAATAATAAACATTTTCAATATTTAAATTTAGCTAATAATAAACAATTTCATTATTTAGTACTAGCTAATAATAAACATGTTCATTATTTAGTACTAGCTAATAATAAACAATTTCATTATTTAAATTTAGCTAATACTAAACATTTTATTTATTTAAATGTTGCATATAGTAGACATTTTCATTATTTAAATTTAGCTAATAATAAACATTTTCATTATTTAGTACTAGTTAAAAATAAACATGTTCATTATTTAAATTTAGCTAATAATAAACATTTTCATTATTTAGTACTAGCTAATAAAAATTTTTCATTATTTAGTACTATCTAATAATAAACATGTTCATTATTAAGTACTAGCTAATAATAAACATGTTCATTATTTAGTACCAGCTAATAATAAACATTTTCAATATTTAGTACCAGCTAATAATAAACATTTTCATTATTTAAATTTAGCTAATAATAAACATTTTCATTATTTAGTACTAGCTAATAATAAATATTTTCATTATTTCAATTTAGCTAATAATAAACATGTTCATTATTAAGTACTAGCTAATAATAAACATGTTTATTATTTAGTACTAGCTAATAATAAACATGTTCATTATTTAGTACTAGCTAATAATAAACATTTTCATCATTTAAATTTAGCTAATAATAAACATTTTGATTATTTAGTACGAGCTAATAACAAACATGTTGATTATTTAGTACTAGCTAATAAAAAACATTTTTAATATTTAGTACTAGCTAAAAATAAACATTTTCATTATTTAGTACTAGCTAATAATAAACATTTTCATTATTTAAATTTAGCTTGTAATAAACATTTTCATTATTTCAATTTAGCTAATAATAAACATTTTCATTATTTAGTACTAGCTAATAATAAACAATTTCATTATTTAAATTTAGCTAAATATAAACATTTTCTTTCTTTAGTACTATCTAAAAATAAACATGTTCAATATTGAGTACTAGCTAATAATAAACATGTTCATTATTTATTTTTAGCTAATAATAAATATTTTTATTATTTAGTACTAGCTAATAATAAACATGTTCAATATTTAGTACTAGCTAATAATAAACAGGTTCATTGTTTAGTAATAGCTAATAATATACATTTTCAATATTTAAATTAAGCTAATAATAAACATTTTGATTATTTAGTACTAGCTTATAATAAACATGTTAGTTATTTAGTACTAGCTAAAAATAAACATTTTCATTATTTAGTACTAGCTTATAATAAACATTTTATTTATTAATATTTAGCTAATAATAAACAATTTCTTTATTTAAATTTAGCTAATAATAAACATTTTCATTACTTAGTACTAGCTAATAATAAACATTTTCATTATTTAAATTTAGCTAATAATAAACATTTTCATTATTTAAATTTAGCTAATAATAAACATTTTCATTATTTAGTACTAGGTAATAATAAACATTTTCATTATTTCAATTTAGCTAATAATAAACATTTTCTTTATTTAGTACTAGCTAAAAATAAACATGTTCATTATTAAGTACTAGCTAATAATAAACATGTTCATTATTTATTGTTAGCTAATAATAAACATTTTTATTATTTAGTTCTAGCTTATAATAAACATGTTCATTATTTAGTACTAGCTAATAATATACATTTTCAATATTTAAATTTAGCTAATAATAAACATTTTCATTATTTAGTACTAGCTAATAATAAACATTTTCATCATTTAAGTTTAGCTAATAATAAACATTTTCATTATTTACTAAGAACTAATAACAAACATGTTGATTATTTAGTACTTGCTAATAAAAAACATTTTCAGTATTTAGTACGAGCTAATAACAAACATGTTGATTATTTAGTACTTGCTAATAAAAAACATTTTCAATATCTAGTACTAGCTAAAAATAAACATTTTCATGATTTAGTACTAGCTAATAATAAACATTTTCATTATTTAAAGTAAGCTTGTAATAAACATTTTCATTATTTAGCACTAGATAATAATAAACATTTGTATTATTTAAATTTAGCTAATAATAAACATTTTCAATATTTATTACTAGCTAATAATAAACATTTTCATTATTTAGTACTAGCTAATAATAAACATTTTCAATATTTAAATTTAGCTAATAATAAACATTTTCATTATTTAAATTTAGCTAATAATAAACATTTTCATTATTTAAATTCAGCTAATAATAAACATTTTCAATATTTAGTACTAGCTAAAAATAAACATGTTAATTATTAAGTACTAACTAAAAATAAACATGTTCATTATTAAGTACTAGCTAATAATATACATGTTCATTTTTATCGAGCTAATAATAAACATATTTTTATTATTTAGTTCGAGCTGATAATAAACATGTTCATTATTTAGTACTAGCTAATAATAAACATTTTCATTATTTAGTACTAGCTAATAATAAACATTTTCAATATTTAAATTTAGCTAATAATAAACATTTTCAATAGTAACTTTTAGCTTATAATAAACATGTTCATTATTTAGTACTAGCTAATAATAAACATTTCATTATTTAGTTCTAGCGAATAAAAAACATTTTCATTATTTAGTACTAGCTAATAATAAACATTTTTATTATTTAAATTTAGCTAATAGTAAACATTTTCATTATTTAAATTTAGCTAATAATAAACATTTTATTTCTTACTAACTAATAATAAACATGTTCATTATTTAGTACCAGCTAATAATAAACATGTTCATTATTAAGTACTAGCTAATAATAAACATGTTTATTATTTAGTACTAGCTATTAATAAACATGTTCATTATTTAGTACTAGCTAATAATTAACATTTTCATCATTTAAATTTAGCTAATAAAAAACATTTTCATTATTTAGTACGAGCTAATAACAAACATTTTCATTATTTAGTACTAGCTAATAATAAACATTTTCATCATTTAAATTTAGCTAATAATAAACATTTCTATTATTTAACTTTAGCTAATAATAAACATTTTCATTATTTAGTACTAGCTAAAAATAAACATTTTCATTATTTAGTACTAGATAATAATAAACATTTGTATTATTTAAATTTAGCTAATAATACAAATGTTCAATATTTATTACTAGCTAATAATAAACATGTTCATTATTTACTACTAGCTAATTATAAACATTTTTATTATTTAGTACTAGCTTATAATAAACATGTTAATTAATTAGTACTAGCTAATAAAAAACTTTTTCATTATTTAGTACTAGCTAATAATAAACATTTTATTTATTTAAATATAGCTAATAATAAACATTTTCATTACTTAGTACTAGCTAATAATAAACATTTTCATTATTTAAATTTAGCTCATAATAAACATTTTCATTTTTTAAATTTAGCTAATAATAAACATTTTCATTATTTAGTACTAGCTAAAAATAAACATGTTCATTATTTAGTACTAGCTAATAATAAACATGTTCATTATTAAGTACTAGCTAATAATAAACATGTTAATTTTTTTCCAGCTAATAATAAACATTTTTATTATTTAGTATTAGCTTATAATAAACATGTTCATTATTTAGTACTAGCTAATAATAAACATTTTCATTATTTAGTACTAGCTAATAATAAAAATTTTCAATAATTAAATTTAGCTAATAATAAACATTTTCAATATGTAAATTTAGCTTATAATAAACATGTTCATTATTTAGTACTAGCTAATAATAAACATTTCATTATTTAAATTTAGCTAATAATAAACATTTTTATTATTTAGTACTAGCTAATTATAAACATGTTCATTATTTAGTTCTAGCAAATAAAAAACATTTTCATTATTTAGTACTAGCTAATAATAAACATTTTCATTATTTAAATTTAGCTAATAGTAAACATTTTCATTACTTAAATTTAGCTAATGTTAAACATTTTCATTATTTAGTACTAGCTAATAATAAACATTTCCAATATTTAAATTTAGCTAATAATAAACATTTTGATTATTTAGTACTAGCTAATAATAAACATTTTCATTATTTAAATTTAGCTAATAATAAACATGTTCATTATTTAGTACTAGCTAATAATAAACATTTTCATTATTTAAATTTAGCTAATAATAAACTTTTTATTTAGTACTAACTAATAATAAACATGTTCATTATTTAGTACGAGCAAATAATAAACATGTTCATTATTAAGTACTAGCTAATAATAAACATGTTTATTATTTAGTACTAGCTAATAATAAACATTTATTATTTAGTACTAGCTAATAATAAACATGTTTTTTATTTAGTACTAACGAATAAAAACATGTTTATTATTTAGTACTAGCTAATAATAAACATTTTTATTATTTAAATTTAGCTAATAGTAAACATTTTCATTATTTAAATTTAGCTAATAATAAACATTTTCATTATTTAGTACTAGCTAATAATAAACATTTTCATTATTTAAATTTAGCTAATAATAAACATTTTCATTATTTAAATTTAGCTAATAATAAACATTTTCATGTTCATTTTCATTTTCAGAATAGTGTGACTAGTATATGTGTTGGTCACTTAAATGTGCAGTCAGTCTGCAACAAGGCTGTGGACATTCATGATTTAGTGGTGGAAAATGACTTTGATGCATTTTTCTTGTCAGAGACATGGTTAAAAGAGATAGGCGATGAACCAGTAATCAAAGACCTTACACCACAGGGCTATACGTTTGCACATAATCCCAGGAGTGGTAGGAGTGGAGGTGGAGTTGGTGTCTTATTTAAACTACACCTGAAGTTTACAGTGTTGAAGAGACAAACACAGTACAGGTCCTTTGAGTATATAACAGCAAGACTGACATTAGCCAAGCAGACATTAGAGATCATTTGTTTATATAGACCTCCTCCATCTAAAAAGAATCAGCTTTCAGATTCTCTGTTTCATAAGGAGTTTGCCATGCTGCTGGACAGTTTACTCACAAAGGAGAAGTTTCTTATTTTGGGGGATGTAAATTTTCATTTTGATAGACCTCAAGATAGTGATGTGAAGCGTTTGATTGAGGCTTTAGCTAGCCGTGGTCTTTGTCAGCTGATTGAAAAACCAACTCATAGACTTGGACACATTCTGGACTGGGTTATCACTCGTGCGCCATCAGAGTCACTGGTCAAGTCAGCTGTTGTCGAGGATTTTTTGATTTCAGACCATTTTGTGCAGTCCGTGGTGACTGATCTCTCTCGACCAAGGCGTAAAAAGATATCTGTTTTGTGTAGAAATTTGAAGAAGATTGACCTGAACGCTTTCAGAGAAGACCTGCTTCAGTCAAAGTTGTTATTAGATCCTCCCACAGATGTTGATCAGTTAGCAGAGTTATATAATCAGACTCTATCAGGGCTGCTTGATAAGCATGCTCCTGCAGTTACCAAAAATTGTTGTAGATAGACCAGATTGTGCGTGGTTTTGTGAGGAGGTAAGTGAAGCCAAGAAACAGAGACAGCTGGCAGAGAAAAAGTGGAGGAAGACCAAACTTGAGATTGACAGACAGCTGTATAAGTTAGCCAGAAATAAATATGCTTGTGCTGTAAAAAAGGCTAAATCGTTATTCGTGCATGAGCAGCTAGAGGCTGCGAGTGGAAATCCCAGAAAGACTTTTGACATTGTGAACAGCCTGCTGGGTAAGAACGGAACTAGTCCGGTTCTTCCTGAGGTGGATAACAAGTCAGCTGCTGGTCAGCTGTCTTCCTTCTTTGTTAATAAGATAAAGGAAATTTGTGCTGGACTTGAGAGTGCAGCTTGTGAGTTGCCAGAGTGTGAGGAAGCCTATTCTGTGCCATTTGCTGGTGTACTGCTGACTTTTTTCACGTCTATTGATGAGCAAGCACTTGAGAGGGTGGTCGCAGAACAGCTTCTGACCCATTTTATTACTCATGGCTGCCTAGATAAATTTCAGTCAGCATATCGTCCTGGCTTCAGCACAGAAAATGCTCTTCTTCGTGTGACCAATGACATCCTTTGTAGTGTCAACTCTGGCAACTTAGTGCTGTTAGTATTACTCGATCTGAATACTGCATTTGACACCATCAACCACCACCTGCTGCTCCAGAGACTGTCGTCAGAGGCTGGCATCCAGGGCGCTGCGCTGCAGTGGATTGACTCCTATCTTGCCGAGAGATCTCAGAGAGTGATTGTCGGCTCTGCAAGCTCTGAGGCAGTTCCTCTGATGTGTGGCGTACCACAGGGATCCGTTCTTGGTCCATTATTATTTTCTGTATATACTTCACAGCTTGGACAGGTAATTGAACGCTTTCAGATGGGACGACAGTTCTTTGCGGACGATACACAGATTCTGAGCAGTTTTCCCCCCGACCCAGCAGTGGCTAGGAATGCGCTTCAACGACTTGAATCTTGTTGTGTCGCGGTGAAGACATGGATGACCAGAAATCGTCTTAAACTCAACGACGACAAGACAGAAGCGTTACTGTGCGGCCCCAGGGCCAGAAGGGAGCAGATCGACATTAGTGCCTAGCAGGTCGGTGACGCCTCCATAGCCTTTGCTGAC
Source organism: Marisa cornuarietis (assembly GCA_004794655.1). Classification (NCBI taxonomy): domain Eukaryota; kingdom Metazoa; phylum Mollusca; class Gastropoda; order Architaenioglossa; family Ampullariidae; genus Marisa; species Marisa cornuarietis. The sequence continues at coordinate 64,342 of SMMW01000093.1, forward strand.
TGCGCACGGGACCTAGGGCTGTTTATTGATGCAGAGCTCTCCATGTGTAATCATGTTAGTTCTGTTGTGGCAAAATCCTACTACTTTTTGAGGACTTTAGGTAGACTACGGCCCATGCTGACTCAAGCTACTGCCAACTCACTTGCTGTGGCTACCATCATATCAAGATTAGACTACTGTAATAGTGCATTGTGGAGTATACCTGCTACGCAGTTAGATCGACTCCAAAGAGTTCAAAACACAGCCGCCAGGATTGTCACCCGTGCAAAGTCGTCATATGAGCACATCACGCCTATCCTACAGAGCCTTCACTGGCTCCCAGTGAAAAAGCGCATTGATCACAAAGTGCTTTCGATTGCACAGTCCTGCATGTTTAAAACTGCTCCTGAATATTTACAAGAGGTAGTTCCTCCTTACCGGCCGTCACGTGGTCTGCGCTCCGGCTCCCAGTCACGCTTCTGTCTCCCTGCAGTGGAAGACACAAACAAGAAGCGCACTGGAGCCAGGGCCTTCAAAAACGCGGCACCTCAACTGTGGAATGCTCTGCCATCGTCATTGTCCACCATCACCTCACCAACCACGTTTCGAAAAAGACTGAAGACCCATCTGTTTACTTAAGATGGACTTAAACTTAAACAAAAAAGAAACACTTGTGTCTTTATTTTTTACTTTCCTGGTGTTTATCTATTTATTTACTTTATTTTTTTCTTATTTTTTATATTTATTTTGTTTTTGCTGCGCAATGAGCATTCTTCCGAATGGATACCTGCGCATTACAAATGGACATCATCATCATCATCATCATTATTTAGTACTAGCTAACAATAAACATTTTCATTATTTAAATTTAGCTAATAATAAACATGTTCATTATTTAGTACTAGCTAATAATACACATTTTCATTATTTAAATTTAGCTAATAATAAACATTTTATTTAGTACTAACTAATAATAAACATGTTCATTATTTAGTACGAGCTAATAATGAACATGTTTATTATTAGCTACTACTTAATAGCTGGTACTAAATAATAAACATGTTCATTATTTAGTACTAGCTAATAAAAACATTTTCATTATTTAGTACTAGCTAATAATAAACATGTTCATTATTTAGTACTAGCTAATAATGAACATGTTCATTATTTAGTAAGAGTTAATAATAAAAATTTTCATTATTTAAATTTAGCTAATAATAAACATTTTCATTATTTAGTACCAGCTTATAATAAACATGTTCATTATTTAGTAGTAGCTAATAATAAACATTTTCATTATTTAGTACTACCTAAAAATATACATTTTTATTATTTAATTTTAGCTAATAATAGACATTTTCATTATTTAAATTTAGCTAATAATAAACATTTTCATTATTTAGTACTAGCTAATAACAAACATTTTCATTATTTAAATTTAGCTAATAATAAACATTTTCATTATTTAGTACTAGCTAATAATAAACATTTTCATTATTTAAATTTAGATAATAATAAACTTTTCATTATTTAGTACTAGCTACTAATAAACATTTTTATTATTTAAATTGAAATAATAATCAACATTTTCAATATTCAGGACTAGCTAAAAATAAACATTTTCAATATTTAGTACTAGCTAATAATAAACATTTTTATTATTTATGTTTAGCTTGTAATAAACATTTTCATTATTTAGTACTAGCTAATAATAAACATGTTCATTATTTAGTACTAGCTAAAAATAAACATGTTCATTATTAAGTACTAGCTAATAATAAACATGTTCATTATTAAGTTCTAGCTAATAGTAAACATTTTCATTAGTTAAATTTAGCTAATATTAAACATGTTCATTATTTAGTACTAGCTAATAGTAAATATTTTCATTATTTAAATTTAGCTAATATTAAACATTTTCATTATTTAGTACTAGCTTATAATAAACATTTTCATTATTTAAATTTAGCTAATAAAAAACATTTTATTTAGTAATAACTAATAATAAACATGTTCATTATTTAGTACGAGCTAATAATAAACATGTTGAATATTAAGTGCTAGCTAATAATAAACATGTTTATTATTTAGTACTAGCTAATAATAAACATGTTCATTATTTAGTACTAGCTAATAATAAACATTTTCATTATTTAAATTTAGCTAATACTAAACATTTTATTTATTTAAATGTTGCATATAGTAGACATTTTCATTATTTAAATTTAGCTAATAATAAACATTTTCATTATTTAGTACTAGGTAAAAATAAACATGTTCATTATTTAAATTTAGCTAATAATAAACATTTTCATTATTTAGTACTAGCTAATAAAAAATTTTCATTATTTAGTACTATCTAATAATAAACATGTTCATTATTAAGTACTAGCTAATAATAAACATGTTCATTATATAGTACCAGCTAATAATAAACATTTTCAATATTTAGTACCAGCTAATAATAAACATTTTCATTATTTAAATTTAGCTAATAATAAACATTTTCATTATTTAGTACTAGCTAATAATAAATATTTTCATTATTTCAATTTAGCTAATAATAAACATGTTCATTATTAAGTACTAGCTAATAATAAACATGTTTATTATTTAGTACTAGCTAATAATAAACATATTCATTATTTAGTACTAGCTAATAATAAACATTTTCATCATTTAAATTTAGCTAATAATAAACATTTTGATTATTTAGTACGAGCTAATAACAAACATGTTGATTATTTAGTACTAGCTAATAAAAAACATTTTCAATATTTAGTACTAGCTAAAAATAAACATTTTCATTATTTAGTACTAGCTAATAATAAACATTTTCATTATTTAAATTTAGCTTGTAATAAACATTTTCATTATTTCAATTTAGCTAATAATAAACATTTTCATTATTTAGTACTAGCTAATAATAAACAATTTCATTATTTAAATTTAGCTAAATATAAACATTTTCTTTCTTTAGTACTATCTAAAAATAAACATGTTCAATATTAAGTACTAGCTAATAATAAACATGTTCATTATTTATTTTTAGCTAATAATAAATATTTTTATTATTTAGTACTAGCTAATAATAAACATGTTCAATATTTAGTACTAGCTAATAATAAACAGGTTCATTGTTTAGTAATAGCTAATAATATACATTTTCAATATTTAAATTAAGCTAATAATAAACATTTTGATTATTTAGTACTAGCTTATAATAAACATGTTAGTTATTTAGTACTAGCTAAAAATAAACATTTTCATTATTTAGTACTAGCTTATAATAAACATTTTATTTATTAATATTTAGCTAATAATAAACAATTTCTTTATTTAAATTTAGCTAATAATAAACATTTTCATTACTTAGTACTAGCTAATAATAAACATTTTCATTATTTAAATTTAGCTAATAATAAACATTTTCATTATTTAAATTTAGCTAATAATAAACATTTTCATTATTTAGTACTAGGTAATAATAAACATTTTCATTATTTCAATTTAGCTAATAATAAACATTTTCTTTATTTAGTACTAGCTAAAAATAAACATCTTCATTATTTAGTACTAGCTAATAATAAACATGTTCATTATTTAGTACTAGCTAATAATAAACATTTTCTTTAGTACTAGCTAAAAATAAACATGTTCACTATTTAGTACTAGCTAATAATAAACATGTTCAATATTAAGTACTAGCTAATAATAAACATGTTCATTATTTATTGTTAGCTAATAATAAACATTTTTATTATTTAGTTCTAGCTTATAATAAACATGTTCATTATTTAGTACTAGCTAATAATAATCATGTTCATTATTTAGTACTAGCTAATAATATACATTTTCAATATTTAAATTTAGCTAATAATAAACATTTTCATTATTTAGTACTAGCTAATAATAAACATGTTCATTATTTAGTACTAGCTAATAATAAACAATTTCATTATTTAAATTTAGCTAATACTAAACATTTTATTTATTTAAATGTTTCATATAGTAGACATTTTCATTATTTAAATTTAGCTAATAATAAACATTTTCATTATTTAGTACTAGGTAAAAATAAACATGTTCATTATTTAAATTTAGCTAATAATAAACATTTTCATTATTTAGTACTAGCTAATAAAAAATTTTCATTATTTAGTACTATCTAATAATAAACATGTTCATTATTAAGTACTAGCTAATAATAAACATGTTCATTATTTAGTACTAGCTAATAATAAAAATTTTCAATATTTAGTACCAGCTAATAATAAACATTTTCATTATTTAAATTTAGCTAATAATAAACATTTTCATTATTTAGTACTAGCTAATAATAAATATTTTCATTATTTCAATTTAGCTAATAATAAACATGTTCATTATTAAGTACTAGCTAATAATAAACATGTTTATTATTTAGTACTAGCTAATAATAAACATGTTCATTATTTAGTACTAGCTAATAATAAACATTTTCATCATTTAAATTTAGCTAATAATAAACATTTTGATTATTTAGTACGAGCTAATAACAAACATGTTGATTATTTAGTACTAGCTAATAAAAAATATTTTCAATATTTAGTACTAGCTAAAAATAAACATTTTCATTATTTAGTACTAGCTAATAATAAACATTTTCATTATTTAAATTTAGCTTGTAATAAACATTTTCATTATTTCAATTTAGCTAATAATAAACATTTTCATTATTTAGTACTAGCTAATAATAAACAATTTCATTATTTCAATTTAGCTAAATATAAACATTTTCTTTCTTAAGTACTATCTAAAAATAAACATGTTCAATATTAAGTACTAGCTAATAATAAACATGTTCATTATTTATTTTTAGCTAATAATAAATATTTTTATTATTTAGTACTAGCTAATAATAAACATGTTCAATATTTAGTACTAGCTAATAATAAACAGGTTCATTGTTTAGTACTAGCTAATAATATACATTTTCAATATTTAAATTAAGCTAATAATAAACATTTTCATTATTTAGTACTAGCTTATAATAAACATGTTAATTATTTAGTACTAGCTAAAAATAAACATTTTCATTATTTAGTACTAGCTTATAATAAACATTTTATTTATTAATATTTAGCTAATAATAAACAATTTCTTTATTTAAATTTAGCTAATAATAAACATTTTCATTACTTAGTACTAGCTAATAATAAACATTTTCATTATTTAAATTTAGCTAATAATAAACATTTTCATTATTTAAATTTAGCTAATAATAAACATTTTCATTATTTAGTACTAGGTAATAATAAACATTTTCATTATTTCAATTTAGCTAATAATAAACATTTTCTTTATTTAGTACTAGCTAAAAATAAACATCTTCATTATTTAGTACTAGCTAATAATAAACATGTTCATTATTTAGTACTAGCTAATAATAAACATTTTCTTTAGTACTAGCTAAAAATAAACATGTTCATTATTTAGTACTAGCTAATAATAAACATGTTCAATATTAAGTACTAGCTAATAATAAACATGTTCATTATTTATTGTTAGCTAATAATAAACATTTTTATTATTTAGTTCTAGCTTATAATAAACATGTTCATTATTTAGTACTAGCTAATAATAATCATGTTCATTATTTAGTACTAGCTAATAATATACATTTTCAATATTTAAATTTAGCTAATAATAAACATTTTCATTATTTAGTACTAGCTAATAATAAACATTTTCATCATTTAAGTTTAGCTAATAATAAACATTTTCATTATTTAGTACGAGCTAATAACAAACATGTTGATTATTTAGTACTTGCTAATAAAAAACATTTTCAATATCTAGTACTAGCTAAAAATAAACATTTTCATGATTTAGTACTAGCTAATAATAAACATTTTCATTATTTAAAGTAAGCTTGTAATAAACATTTTCATTATTTAGCACTAGATAATAATAAACATTTGTATTATTTAAATTTAGCTAATAATAAACATTTTCAATATTTATTACTAGCTAATAATAAACATTTTCATTATTTAGTACTAGCTAATAATAAACATTTTCAATATTTAAATTTAGCTAATAATAAACATTTTCATTATTTAAATTTAGCTAATAATAAACATTTTCATTATTTAAATTCAGCTAATAATAAACATTTTCAATATTTAGTACTAGCTAAAAATAAACATGTTAATTATTAAGTACTAACTAAAAATAAACATGTTCATTATTAAGTACTGGCTAATAATAAACATGTTCATTTTTATCGAGCTAATAATAAACATATTTTTATTATTTAGTTCGAGCTGATAATAAACATGTTCATTATTTAGTACTAGCTAATAATAAACATTTTCATTATTTAGTACTAGCTAATAATAAACATTTTCAATATTTAAATTTAGCTAATAATAAACATTTTCAATAGTAACTTTTAGCTTATAATAAACATGTTCATTATTTAGTACTAGCTAATAATAAACATTTCATTATTTAAATTGAGCTAATAATAAACATTTTTATTATTTAGTACTAGCTAATTATAAACATGTTCATTATTTAGTTCTAGCAAATAAAAAACATTTTCATTATTTAGTACTAGCTAATAATAAACATTTTCATTATTTAAATTTAGCTAATAGTAAACATTTTGATTACTTAAATTTAGCTAATGTTAAACATTTTCATTATTTAGTACTAGCTAATAATAAACATTTCCAATATTTAAATTTAGCTAATAATAAACATTTTGATTATTTAGTACTAGCTAATAATAAACATTTTCATTATTTAAATTTAGCTAATAATAAACATGTTCATTATTTAGTACTAGCTAATAATAAACATTTTCATTATTTAAATTTAGCTAATAATAAACTTTTTATTTAGTACTAACTAATAATAAACATGTTCATTATTTAGTACGAGCAAATAATAAACATGTTCATTATTAAGTACTAGCTAATAATAAACATGTTTATTATTTAGTACTAGCTAATAATAAACATTTATTATTTAGTACTAGCTAATAATAAACATGTTTATTATTTAGTACTAACGAATAAAAACATGTTTATTATTTAGTACTAGCTAATAAAAAACATTTTTATTATTTAAATTTAATTAATAGTAAACATTTTCATTATTTAAATTTAGCTAATAATAAACATTTTCATTATTTAGTACTAGCTAATAATAAACATTTTCATTATTTAAATTTAGCTAATAATAAACATTTTCATTATTTAAATTTAGCTAATAATAAACATTTTCATGTTCATTTTCATTTTCAGAATAGTGTGACTAGTATATGTGTTGGTCACTTAAATGTGCAGTCAGTCTGCAACAAGGCTGTGGACATTCATGATTTAGTGGTGGAAAATGACTTTGATGCATTTTTCTTGTCAGAGACATGGTTAAAAGAGATAGGCGATGAACCAGTAATCAAAGACCTTACACCACAGGGCTATACGTTTGCACATAATCCCAGGAGTGGTAGGAGTGGAGGTGGAGTTGGTGTCTTATTTAAACTACACCTGAAGTTTACAGTGTTGAAGAGACAAACACAGTACAGGTCCTTTGAGTATATAACAGCAAGACTGACATTAGCCAAGCAGACATTAGAGATCATTTGTTTATATAGACCTCCTCCATCTAAAAAGAATCAGCTTTCAGATTCTCTGTTTCATAAGGAGTTTGCCATGCTGCTGGACAGTTTACTCACAAAGGAGAAGTTTCTTATTTTGGGGGATGTAAATTTTCATTTTGATAGACCTCAAGATAGTGATGTGAAGCGTTTGATTGAGGCTTTAGCTAGCCGTGGTCTTTGTCAGCTGATTGAAAAACCAACTCATAGACTTGGACACATTCTTGACTGGGTTATCACTCGTGCGCCATCAGAGTCACTGGTCAAGTCAGCTGTTGTCGAGGATTTTTTGATTTCAGACCATTTTGTGCAGTCCGTGGTGACTGATCTCTCTCGACCAAGGCGTAAAAAGATATCTGTTTTGTGTAGAAATTTGAAGAAGATTGACCTGAACGCTTTCAGAGAAGACCTGCTTCAGTCAAAGTTGTTATTAGATCCTCCCACAGATGTTGATCAGTTAGCAGAGTTATATAATCAGACTCTATCAGGGCTGCTTGATAAGCATGCTCCTGCAGTTACCAAAAATTGTTGTAGATAGACCAGATTGTGCGTGGTTTTGTGAGGAGGTGAGTGAAGCCAAGAAACAGAGACAGCTGGCAGAGAAAAAGTGGAGGAAGACCAAACTTGAGATTGACAGACAGCTGTATAAGTTAGCCAGAAATAAATATGCTTGTGCTGTAAAAAAGGCTAAATCGTTATTCGTGCATGAGCAGCTAGAGGCTGCGAGTGGAAATCCCAGAAAGACTTTTGACATTGTGAACAGCCTGCTGGGTAAGAACGGAACTAGTCCGGTTCTTCCTGAGGTGGATAACAAGTCAGCTGCTGGTCAGCTGTCTTCCTTCTTTGTTAATAAGATAAAGGAAATTTGTGCTGGACTTGAGAGTGCAGCTTGTGAGTTGCCAGAGTGTGAGGAAGCCTATTCTGTGCCATTTGCTGGTGTACTGCTGACTTTTTTCACGTCTATTGATGAGCAAGCACTTGAGAGGGTGGTCGCAGAACAGCTTCTGACCCATTTTATTACTCATGGCTGCCTAGATAAATTTCAGTCAGCATATCGTCCTGGCTTCAGCACAGAAAATGCTCTTCTTCGTGTGACCAATGACATCCTTTGTAGTGTCAACTCTGGCAACTTAGTGCTGTTAGTATTACTCGATCTGAATACTGCATTTGACACCATCAACCACCACCTGCTGCTCCAGAGACTGTCGTCAGAGGCTGGCATCCAGGGCGCTGCGCTGCAGTGGATTGACTCCTATCTTGCCGAGAGATCTCAGAGAGTGATTGTCGGCTCTGCAAGCTCTGAGGCAGTTCCTCTGATGTGTGGCGTACCACAGGGATCCGTTCTGGGTCCATTATTATTTTCTGTATATACTTCACAGCTTGGACAGGTAATTGAACGCTTTCAGATGGGACGACAGTTCTTTGCGGACGATACACAGATTCTGAGCAGTTTTCCCCCCCGACCCAGCAGTGGCTAGGAATGCGCTTCAACGACTTGAATCTTGTTGTGTCGCGGTGAAGACATGGATGACCAGAAATCGTCTTAAACTCAACGACGACAAGACAGAAGCGTTACTGTGCGGCCCCAGGGCCAGAAGGGAGCAGATCGACATTAGTGCCTAGCAGGTCGGTGACGCCTCCATAGCCTTTGCTGACTGCGCACGGGACCTAGGGCTGTTTATTGATGCAGAGCTCTCCATGTGTAATCATGTTAGTTCTGTTGTGGCAAAATCCTACTACTTTTTGAGGACTTTAGGTAGACTACGGCCCATGCTGACTCAAGCTACTGCCAACTCACTTGCTGTGGCTACCATCATATCAAGATTAGACTACTGTAATAGTGCATTGTGGAGTATACCTGCTACGCAGTTAGATCGACTCCAAAGAGTTCAAAACACAGCCGCCAGGATTGTCACCCGTGCAAAGTCGTCATATGAGCACATCACGCCTATCCTACAGAGCCTTCACTGGCTCCCAGTGAAAAAGCGCATTGATCACAAAGTGCTTTCGATTGCACAGTCCTGCATGTTTAAAACTGCTCCTGAATATTTACAAGAGGTAGTTCCTCCTTACCGGCCGTCACGTGGTCTGCGCTCCGGCTCCCAGTCACGCTTCTGTCTCCCTGCAGTGGAAGACACAAACAAGAAGCGCACTGGAGCCAGGGCCTTCAAAAACGCGGCACCTCAACTGTGGAATGCTCTGCCATCGTCATTGTCCACCATCACCTCACCAACCACGTTTCGAAAAAGACTGAAGACCCATCTGTTTACTTAAGATGGACTTAAACTTAAACAAAAAAGAAACACTTGTGTCTTTATTTTTTACTTTCCTGGTGTTTATCTATTTATTTACTTTATTGTTTTCTTATTTTTTATATTTATTTTGTTTTTGCTGCGCAATGAGCATTCTTCCGAATGGATACCTGCGCATTACAAATGGACATCATCATCATCATCATCATCATTATTTAGTACTAGCTAACAATAAACATTTTCATTATTTAAATTTAGCTAATAATAAACATGTTCATTATTTAGTACTAGCTAATAATACACATTTTCATTATTTAAATTTAGCTAATAATAAACATTTTATTTAGTACTAACTAATAATAAACATGTTCATTATTTAGTACGAGCTAATAATGAACATGTTTATTATTAGCTACTACTTAATAGCTGGTACTAAATAATAAACATGTTCATTATTTAGTACTAGCTAATAAAAACATTTTCATTATTTAGTACTAGCTAATAATAAACATGTTCATTATTTAGTACTAGCTAATAATGAACATGTTCATTATTTAGTAAGAGTTAATAATAAAAATTTTCATTATTTAAATTTAGCTAATAATAAACATTTTCATTATTTAGTACCAGCTTATAATAAACATGTTCATTATTTAGTAGTAGCTAATAATAAACATTTTCATTATTTAGTACTACCTAAAAATATACATTTTTATTATTTAATTTTAGCTAATAATAGACATTTTCATTATTTAAATTTAGCTAATAATAAACATTTTCATTATTTAGTACTAGCTAATAACAAACATTTTCATTATTTAAATTTAGCTAATAATAAACATTTTCATTATTTAGTACTAGCTAATAATAAACATTTTCATTATTTAAATTTAGATAATAATAAACTTTTCATTATTTAGTACTAGCTACTAATAAACATTTTTATTATTTAAATTGAAATAATAATCAACATTTTCAATATTCAGGACTAGCTAAAAATAAACATTTTCAATATTTAGTACTAGCTAATAATAAACATTTTTATTATTTATGTTTAGCTTGTAATAAACACTTTCATTATTTAGTACTAGCTAATAATAAACATTTGTATTATTTAAATTTAGCTAATAATAAACATTTTCATTAATTAAATTTAGCTAATAATAAATATTTTCATTTTTTAAATTCAGCTAATAATAAACATTTTCATTATTTAGTACTAGCTAATAATAAACATGTTCATTGTCAAGTACTAGCTAAAAATAAACATTTTCATTATTTAGTACTAGCTAATAATAAACATGTTCATTATTTAGTACTAGCTAATAATAAACATTGTATTTATTTAAATTTAGCTAATAATAAACATTTTCATTATTTAAATTCAGCTAATAATAAACATGTTCATTATTTAAATTTAGCTAATAATAAACATTTTCTTTATTAAGTACCAGCTAAAAATAAACATGTTCATTATTTAGTACTAGCTAATAATAAACATGTTCATTATTAGGTACTAGCTAATAATAAACATTTTCATTATTTACTACTAGCTAATAATAAACATTTTCAATATTTAAATTTAGCTAATAATAAACATTTTCATTATTTAGTACTAGATAATAATAAACATGTTCATTATTTAAATTTAGCTAATAATAAACATTTTCAATATTTAGTACTAGCTAAAAATAAACATTTTCATTATTTAGTACTAGCTTATAATAAACATTTTCATTATTTAGTACTAGATAATTATAAACTTTTGTATTATTTAAATGTAGCTAATAATAAACATTTTCAATATTTAGTACTAGCTAAAAATAAACATGTTCATTATTTAAATTCAGCTAATAATAAACATGTTCATTATTAAGTACTAGCTAATAATAAACATGTTCATTATTTAGTACTAGCTAATAATAAACATGTTCATTATTAAGTACTAGCTAATAATAAACATGTTCATTATTTAGTACTAGCTAATAATAAACATGTTCATTATTTAGTACTAGCTAATAATAAACATGTTCATTAATTAGTACTAGCTAATAATAAACATGTTCATTATTTAGTACTAGCTAATAATAAACATTTTCATTATTTAGTTTTAGCTACTAATAAACGTGTTCATTTTTTAGTACTAGCTAATAATAAACATGTTCATTTTTAGTACTAGCTAATAATAAACATGTTCATTATTTAGTACTAGCTAATAATATACATGTTCATTATTTAGTACTAGCTTATTTTAAACATGCTCACTATTTAGTACTAGCTAAAAATAAACATGTTCATTATTTAGTACTAGCTAATAAAAACATCTTCATAATTTAGATCTAGCTACTAATAAACATGTTCATTATTTAGTACTAGCTAAAAATAAACATTTTCATTATTTATTACTAGCTAATAATAAACATTTTCATTAGTTAAATTTAGATAATAATAAACATTTTTTATTATTTAATACTAGCTAATAATAAACATGTTCATTATTTAGTACTAGCTAATAATAAACATTTCCATTATTTAGTGCTAGCTAATAATACACATTTTTATTATTTAAATGTAGCTAATAATAATCATTTTCATTATTTAAATTTAGCTAATAATAAATATTTTCATTATTTAAAACTAGCTAATAATAAACATTTTCATAATTTAAAACTAGCTAATAATAAACAATTTTATTACTTGGTACTAGCTAATAATAAATATTTTCATTATTTAAGACTTGCTAATAATAAACATTTTATTTATTTAGTACTAGCTAATAATAAACATTTTCATTATTTAGTACTAGCTAATAATAAACATTTTCATTACTTGGTACTAGCTAATAATAAACATTTTCATTATTTAGTACTTACTTACTTACTTACTGCCCGTTATGCCTGTCGGCATGTAGGGCAGAGACAAAGGTCCTCCACTTTTGTCTGTCCTGGGCCAGCCTCCCCACAGTGCCCCAGCTGTGATTTAGGGTCTTCAGTTCTGCCTCCACAGTTCGCCGCCAGGTGTTCTTGGGTCGGCCTTGCTTGCGCTTTCCCTCTGGAGTCCAGTGTAAGGCAGTTTTAGTGATGGAGTTGCTCTTCCCTCTGATGACATGGCCAATCCAGCGCCATCGTTTCTTCATCAGGATGGTGGTCATACTCTCTTGCCCACACTGGGCAAGTAGCTCCTCGTTGGAGATTGTCCTTGGCCAGAAGATGCCCAGGATTCTTCTCAGGCTGTTGGTGTGGAAGACTGACAGTTTGTTGAGGTCGCTGTCAATCATTCGCCAGCACTCCGAGCCGTACAGAAGAGTGGACAGGACAAGGCTCTGGTAGAGTCTCAGCTTGGTATGAATGCTGTACTGGGTTGACTTCCAGATGTTGCTTAGGCTACAGAAGACTCCTCTGGCTTTGCTCAGTCTGCTCTGGATGTCACGGTCTGCTCTTCCGTCCTGCTTGACCACGCTGCCCAAGTATGTGAAGTTTTCAACCATCGGTAGGTCTTCTCCCTCTATGTTGATCGGTGTTGCATTGGTGGTGTTCAGGGTCATCACTTCTGTCTTTGTTCGGCTGATGTGCAGTCCGACCTGCTTCGCAAAGGTGTTCAGGTGAGTCGTCTTCTCCTGCATATGTCGATGGGTGTGTGACAGCAAGGCCAGGTCGTCGGCAAAGTCTAGGTCTTCTAAGTTCTTGGAGAGTGTCCATCTTATGCCCCTTGGTTCATCTTCCGTTGTGTGGCGCATTACCCAGTCAATGACAAGGTTAAAGAGTAGGGAAGACATCACGCAGCCTTGTCTCACTCCAGTCCCGACCTCAAAGCAGATGTCACTGTTACCAACGCAGCATGAAAAGTTCGTTTAGAAGCTTTTGATCAGCAGCACAATTTCCATTGGTATTCCGTACGCTCTCAGGATGCGCCAAAGGCTTTCTCTGTGGATGCTGTCAAATGCCTTCTGGAAATCCACGAAGTTAATGTAGAGCTGTCTCTGCCACTCTGTACACTGTTCAATGATGTTGCGTAGTGCAAATATCTGGTCGGTGCATATTCTTCCTCTACGGAAACCAGCCTGTTCTTCTCTAAGTTGTGCGTCCGTTGCCTCTGAGATTCGTTGAATGATGATCTTTGTCATGATCTTGCTCGGGACGGACAGGAGAGTTATTCCTCGCCAGTTGTTGCAGTCGCTAAGGGGTCCTTTCTTTGGGATTTTGACGATCACTCCTCTGGTCCAGTCACTTGGGACTTGTTTCCCTTCCCATACTGCGGTAAATAGGGGTTGCAGGATATTGGCTGCTAGTTCTGGGCCTGTTTTGAATAGTTCAGCGTTCAGATTGTCTTGGCCTGGTGCCTTTCTGTTCTTCAAGGACTTGATTGCTGTGATGATTTCCTGTTTCTCTGGTGGGGCGATGTTGACGTCTAGGTCCTCAGTGGCTTCTTGTATGTCGGCTTCTTCGGAAGGTGGTGGTCTGTTCAGAACCTCTTTGAAGTGTTCGGCCCAGCGTGCTTCTTGTTCTCTCTCTGTCGTTAGTAGCTTCCCTTCCTTGTCCTTGACTGGGGCATCGTTGGTGCTGTGGAATTTGCCACTAATCGCTTTGGTGATCTTGTACAGCTTTCCTTGTTCTCCTTTTCTTGCTGCTTCTTCGGCCTCACTTGCCAGGTTGTTCAAGTAGGCACGCTTGTCTGTTCTTGCCGAACGCTTCACTTTCTGGTTCATTTCTCTGTACTGTAGTTTGAACTTCTCTTGCAGTCTTTCAGATCTGGTGCTAGCCACCTTCTTTTTAATGTCTCTTCTTTCCTCTATTGCTTTCCACGTCTCTGGTGTTATCCACTCTTTCTTCTTAGTTTCTTTTAGTCCAAGACTAGTCTCGCTGCTTTTCTGATACACTGTTCTTACAAGGTCCCATCTCTGGTTTATTCTTTCTGTATCTACCTCGCAGATGTCTGTCATGTCTGCAAGTGCCTGAAATCTGTTTTTCACTTGAAGAATGAAGGCATTTTTTAGTTTGGTGTCCTGCAATCTTTCCACATCAAAGCGTCTGTGTGCTGCTGACTTGCGTCCTGTACTTCGCAGTTTCATTTTTATGTTTGCTACGACAAGGTGATGGTCACTCCCAACATCTCCTCCTCTTTTCACCCTGACGTCGAGTAGGGAACGTCTCCAGATGCCGTTGATCATTAGGTGGTCGATCTGGTTACTGTCCCTACCATTGGGTGAGCACCATGTTAGCTTGTGGACGTTACGGTGAGGGAATAATGTTCCTCCAATCACCAGGTTGTACGTAGTGCATAGCTCCACTAGTCTCTCTCCGTTCTCATTCATGCAGCCACAACCATGTCTGCCCATGACTCTCTCTACGTGGGTGTTGTCGTTCCCAACTTTAGCATTCATGTCGCCCATCATAATTAACAGGTCATGGCGGGGTGCTGCACTTACTTCTGCTTGTAATTGGTCGTAAAAGGTGTCCTTCGCCTCATCATCGCTATCGTTGGTTGGTGCGTAGCACTGGATCAAGGTCATGTTGCCATGTCTCCCCTTCACTCTGGCCGTAATCAGTCTGCTGTTGATTGGTTTCCACTCTATCAGGCACTTTTCTGTTCCTTTCCTCAGGATGATGGCTACTCCCTCATGGTGTTGATTGTCTTCTCTGCCAGAATACAGCACTGTCTCTCCGGTCTGGGTCTTTACTCTTCCAGAACCTGTCCATCTGCTTTCGCTTACTCCTAGGATGTGCAAGTTGTAACGCCTCATCTCGGCCGTGATTTGTGCCAATTTACCAGTTTCGTACATGGTACGCACATTCCAGAAACCTATTCTGGTCTTGCATTTGGCGCTCAGGACTTCCATGTTCGTGCCAGTAGCTTCCTTTCGGCTTTCACTACTAGCAGTCATACAAGGATCTTGCGATACCTCTGGGAGCCCATCACACACAATAGTGGTGTCTTTCTTTGTCGCTGTTTCCGTAACGGTATTGTTTTTTACGGGACAGGGTTGTTAGCCCTGTGCCCAACCCCCAACCTGGAGGACCAGGGATCATGTTTCATCTGGCATCTACCCTTTGACCTGCCCGGCTTGGGTAGCCCTGCCCGGTATAGCTCCCAGGGTCATCGATACACACAAGCCCCCCGACCGCGACAAGGTAATGATCCTCCGGGGGGGGGGGTATTTAGTACTAGCTAATAATAAACATTTTCATTACTTGGTACTAGCTAATAATAATTATTTTCATTATTTAAAACTAGCTGATAATAAACATTTTCATTATTTAGTACCAGCTAATAATAAAAATTTTCATTATTTAAATTTAGCTAATAATAAACATTTTCAATATTTAGTACTAGCTAATAATAAACATGTTCATTATTTAGTACTAGCTAATAATAAACATTTTCATTATTTAGTACTAGCTAATAATAAACATTTTCATTATTTAGTACTAGGGTTAGGGTTAGGGTTAGCAGAGTAACCCAGATGGCAGCCAATATGTCAAGGCCACAGCAATAGTCCACAAAAAACAACTATTTCTCTGTTTTCACTGCATCAAGACAGTGACCAGTTTTTGCAGTGTTAGATGGTTAATTTGTAGATAGACTTAGTGAGAAGCTGCACATCCATGTGCAATTCTAGTGATAGAGGATAACAAAAAACCCACCAAGAATGGCGATCAGTAGAGGTATTTAAGTGCAAGTGGTTCACCATATATAAAGCACAGCATGTGGAAAGTGAAGCTAGCTTCAACACTTACACCTTTTTCTCCAAGAAGGCTGGGGAGTCTTCGCATTGGAAGGTATTGTCCCTGAAATCCACAGAAAGCAAATGTTACTGAGAGCAGAAACCAGTACATGTAGTGACCGGCATATTGATACACAGCTGACATCTTTTGTGTCGTATGCTCTGCTATATGAAGTAAAGTTACAGACAGTTTAAACTGCATGTGAAATAACTAAAGAGAAGTAACAAGTGCAGAAAGATGATAAAAGTTATGCAGTAAATATTTGTAAACTATTTCTTCGGCAATGCCATGAATGTGGCATTGTAAGAGAATACATGTGAATGTACATATGTGTCCTTTCTGAAAAATGCACAGCATATCTAACCCATTTCCATAAAGCTTACTTAAAATTTGAAGACCAATCTCTATGGTAAACAACTAGGTAAATATTTTTTTGTTGCTGCTATGGGTAGAAGATTCCTCCGATTTGCTGCTAGTTACATAACTGATCACTGTCAGCATGCCATTGAGAGCAAGTTTATACCCTCTTAGCACAATGCGCCACGATTGTGCCTTTACCGGCAGAGCGCCATGAGCCACAATCATGATTCTCTCTTAGCATGATGGGCCATGATTGTGGCCTTACTGGCTCGTGCTCGAGGGTGGCTCTGCAGCTTCACCATCGTCTTCAAAATCATAAATTTTAAGCCCATGTTTTACAATATAGTGTAGCGGGAGCGCTAGATAGCTTGTACCGCTGACGGTGCTTTCTCCCTTCCACCCTGCACCCCCTTCCACCCTACGCTTGGTCGCGCGAGCGGAGTGTCGCGAGGCAGGCTGACCGCACAACGGGTGACGTAGCACCCAGCTACTTCGGTATAAATACCAGAGAAAAGTCAGTCTCTGGACTAGCTTGTCGAAAGACGACTGGTAACTACAAGAGAGGTTTCTGTTTGCCGAAAGGCGACTGGACCAGGCTGAAAAGCACTCACTCTTGTCCCCCACCTCTACCCACCCTGAGTACGAGAGGTACCTGTTTGCCGAAAGGCGACTGGGCAGGCTGAAAAGCAATCTGATCACTCAACCCCCCCTCTTTCCCCCCCACCCCAGGGAGTTAGGTGTTAGGATTTAGCTAGGTAGGTTAGTTAGAATAGGAATAATAGCAGCTGTAGGTGTAAATTATGTAAATAAATCTGTCTCTGAACTTACTTATTTGTGTAAGTGTCTTAGTCTGTATGCTAGCGTGATGTATGTGTCCTCGTCGTGTAAACGAGATGAATGAGGATCAGTAGCAAGAAAGAAATCGTGTCGTGGATTGTAATTACAGCAGAACACACGAAGATCAAGGAGCTGAGAGATACACCGCAGAGAACACACTTTTGGTTTAGAGTAAAGCAGGGTCTCCAAGGTTCGCTGAGTGCGGGTGCAGTAGATGGAAAAAAGAACACAACGCGAGGCAGTATATGAGACAAGGTACCCGGCTAACGAGAGCCAGAACTTTAGATAAAAAGAAAGTTCTCCTTGGGAACTTCCGTCCTCTCCCCTGGGACAAGAAAGAGGAACGGACTGATTTATGGCGCTAGGGCAGTGTAGAGTGTAAGCGTAGCGACAGGTCGGTCCGGTTACAATAGAAATATTTTTACATGCTCTAAGAGGGTTAATTGCAATAAACCAAAACTAAAAAACACTAGGAAGCACAAAGAATATTCTATATTAAAATTATCATATTAATCCGACGAGTGAGCATTGTCAGATTGCACTGTTCTGCAAGCAATGGAGTGAATGCAAAGTAGAATGCTGGCTGAAGGGAGAGAATCCACTGCAGCCATTTTAAGACCAAAAGGAAGAAATTATCAGTAAACTGTGTGTATACATGTGATCTTTGCATTTGTGTAAAAGGTTGTGTTAATCCAGTAATATATTCATGTTAGTATGCAATACATCCACCACCACAAGTACAAGAAGCAGTGAGGGTAGGCTTAAAACATTTCTTGTGAGTAATGATGCTTTTATTTCCTGCGATTGTTTCCATTATATTAAGGGGCAGGCTTTAAAGGGTGTAGGCCTTGTGCCTTTTTTTCTACGCCCCACCTTTTAATCTTTTTTTCGTTATTTATTTTATTGTGCATGTGTACATACACTTTTCTGAATAATCATTCATGTAGTGTATCTGAAATAAAGAGAACATCCAAAAGATTTTTGAATATGTTAATATTTGGTACTAATTTAATATCAGTAGTTTGTACATTCCAATATTGTACAAATGTATAAGAGAAAGATTTTCTTAGCAGTTGCTGAGTAACAGTCATCCCTGTTTGATTCTGGTTTTCCAACGTTTTGTGAAAATCGTCTTTTTGTTATTGTCATCAATACAATTGTAAATTATATATTATATTTTTCACATCTTAATCTTCTTCAAATGACTGCAACCCTAAACAGCTAAGTCTCTCATTGTTTGATATTTTTCTGCATTTATAACTTCCAACAGATGTGTAAGATGATCTTTTTCTTTCTAAATGCTAGGTTTTATTTAAAACATCTCTGTGAGATCAATGGTTCTTCTTCTTATTCCTTTTCGCCCCCAGTGGAGCATAGGGCTGCAACTACACCACGCCAGCGAACCCGGTTCTGGGCCTCCCTCCCCAGTTGGGTCCATGTCATTCCAGCTGCCTCCGCCTCGCCGTGGACCGATCTTCTCCACGTCTGTCTGGGTCTCCCAACCCTGCGTCTCCCAATGTTTACCTCAGAGCAGCAATAATAAAATACAAACTTCACCAACTGTCATCTTCACAGTCTTCAGTTATAAGCCAGTCATTGTAACGTTACATTTTTCTGGCGTGCTAAGAGAGTTCATTGAAAGCTAGCAATTTTCTCCTATTGATAATAAAATCAAGAATCAGCTTTAAAAAAAAAAGTAGTCATTTTTTTAAAATTGACTGTTAAAAAGATGGGATTTTCCAATATTTTTCTTAGTACACTGCTCTGCCAATTGTTTGTAAAACCATTAATGTTGTGTTTGTTTATTACAGTACAGAATTAACTGACATGCATATTCTGTGCATCATTTGTAATTGTTGAATGTGTGCTGTTAGGTGTTTTGTTTCAATCAATAATAATTATTGCTGAAGTTTACTTGAACCCTTAATGATTGCCTCGCATTAGCTATTGATGTGACAATTAGCAAGCTACAAGAAGTTTAACTGGTTGTCATTCAAAATGTTTTTGCAAATGATACTCATCTGTTTCATAACAAATTTATTCTACTTATGGATTCGCTTATTGCCACCTATAGTTCACATTCAATCAAAGTTTACTCAGGCTACTTCATATTTAATACTGCCAAAGCCTTCATTGTGAATATGGAACAGTCAACATATAATTATCTTTCAAAAACCAATTTTATGCTCATAGTGCATAATTGCTAGAGGCAACATTCAGTGTTTGTACAATAATTGCTAGAGCAGGGGTGGGCAATGTTTTCCGTTTGTGGGCCGGTCTCAAAATTCCAAGCTATGTGGCTGGCTGGTAAAAAGAAAAAACCCCATGCCAGGAAACTACACAACAAATGAGTACATAAAGGTGTTCATTTACTGAATTTTTTGGTGTAAAATGAAGTTTGAATTTGCTCACAATAAAAGCAGCCTTTCCTTTGAAGGGAGCTGCCCCTGATGCTCTTTAAGGACTACATCAGACATATCAGCTGTGTTATCTTTGTACTTTGTGTAAGAATGTTAAGGGGTGCCGATTTCTAACGCTGTTTCAAATTAACCTAGGGTGAATAAAAGAAAATGAAAACAAGTGCACTTCATATTTTGGCAGATGGGCTAGTCCAAAGACGTCTGCGGGCCATACTTTGCCCACCCATGCTAGAGGCAACATTCAGTGTTTACTTGCTGCATGCGATGCTCGCTCATGGCATGCATATCGCATGACTCCATCATGAAAACAATCCACTTTTCCTAAATCTAGGTGAAAACTGCTTCATTATCAAGACATAAGTTGACAAACATCAGAAAGGGGTAAAGAGCACAGACATCAGGATTGTGAACTCATAACACTGAGAACCTCGGCCAATGGGAGAGCTGGGAACGTAATGTCATAATGTGATGTTTGTAGCCACAAGAAAGAGGAAACTAATAATAAAATCATACTGAGAAATCACTTTTGCTGTGTACAAAGATGATCCTGTTGAAACTCACTTCAATGAAACATCACTTTTCTCGAATCTGACACCATAGAGGCTAAGTTAAGTTCAGTTGTGCACCTGGTAATACTGATCTCATTTTGCTTAGGGCGAGTGAACCTGTTCTATAGCAGAGAGGATGCAATATTCTGTAACTGTGTTTTATCTCTTCTTTGTTTTTGCTTAGCCGTTCCTTCCATTACAGAGAACCACATCAAGCTTTGTGCAGTTATTCACTGGGGTGGTACTGTTCTAAATCAAATTAATAGTGGCAAACATATACCATGAACAGCTGTCTGAAAAAGGACTAGTTTTTTTTTAAATTACCCATTGCTATTACTTTGACAGGGTGATGACACACAAAGCTTTTCACAACTTCTGTAGGTAATAAATCTTTCAATCACCATGCCATTCACACTAAACATTTCCTTGTTAAAAGCCACAAGGCGTCATGCGTCACAATCATGAAAGCATGACCTTTTGTGGAAACAAGTCAACAGCTTGTGTCAAACTGATCATTAAGAATAAGAGTGTCTGCAGCCTGTACACATGTACCACTATTTACCAATGACATAAGGCCAACTAATGGCAAACAGTAGTAAAGGGGGTGGGGGGAACATAAGATGCAATGTGGTGTTACAAATATTCAGAAAACATTCTTACATAAAACATCAATCCTGTAAATAGGGCAGATATGATTAAATGTACAATGTTGGGTCCTTGGTAAAGCCAAAAAAAAAGAATTAACATTGCGCTGCCTTCAGCAACAGTCTGATCTGTAAAGGAATTCACATTCTCAGGTAAAAAGGAAAAAAAAAAGATTAATATCTCTACATAGCTGTTCTGTTTATTTTCTCTAGTCACTGAAAGCTAGACATGGTTACTGTAGGTAAAACTGCTGAAGGACATTCAAATCACTGAAGGTTGTCATATTGCAGCTGATATATACATATATATACACACATATACCTGGTGCAAAAATGCATACAACCCACAAAATGACTGCCATCTTTTCGAGGCTGCATGAGATATAAATAGTGACCAAGTAGATCATGTTCATGAGCTGCTGTTCTTGACTCTGACATCCACTCTGGAAACAAGGTCTCCTCCCAGAACTTTGATATCATCTGCTATGGCTTCAAGGTTGAGTGTCAATCCAATGTCTGAAGACTTGTCGGAGATCACAGGCTGTCTGGCAGTCATATTAGGCACCTAGAGAAAAGCAGCCACAGAAAACTGACATCATAAGGAAGAACACGCTGCATTTTTCTGAACCCAAATTCATGATCATCTAAGGCATCAGAAAGGAATGTTTCTGTCAACAAGGGCATTAACCCTGGCACAAAGTATTACACACTCGTCTTCACTGAATTTCTAATTAAAGATGATTTTATTTGTTTTTCCAACCAGACTGAATAGGCTGCTCCCCAGTACCTTGAATTCCTTCTCCTCCATTACTCCTGGTTTCCAGAGAATACCAATGGCATCTCCCCCAAACTGATCATGAAAGATAAGTCCCATCTCTCCATATGCAGACTGAAAAAATACCACCAAACACAGTTGGATTACTGGGGATGAAGGCTGTAGAGGCTGGAAAAGAGGCAAATTCACTGGTATTGGACCAACTTGGACATGTTCCCTTATGTTTTCAAGATGAGCATTTTAACCTTTTTTTAAACAGTCCTGTTTCAATCATCACTTTATCTGACTGACCTTTCTTATTTAATGCTGATTTTTTTTGGGTTTGTTTTTGGTAATTTGAATTTGCAGATAATTCCCAACCCTGACGATTCTAGACCTAGCGCTTCATTCAGCTCATTAAAGGACAACACAAGCGCTAAGCGAAAATCGCTGGAAATAAAGCACAAAATATCACAAAAACATATTCCGCTGGTATTTTATGACAAAGAGGCATGAAAGGTTTTATATTATTTTCCTCGAAAGCACACCTGGATTTGTTGAGAAAACAGGAAGTGACGAAACGAAAGTATTTCTAAAAATAGCGCCGTCTACACTAGCATAAGTCGAAGAGAGAGAAGATGCAATCCTCGGTAAAAGAAAACTGACCAGGACACATTGTGCTGTTGCTGAATGTTCTCTTCAACACTCAGAGGGAGTTAGTTTGTACTCATGAAGGAAATCCTACAGATAATGACAGCAAACACCAGTGGATTCAATTTTGTTCAGAGATGTGTACATAATATATGTGCGTGTACATATGTGTATATATGTGTATATATACAGGCCTCTATTCTGTTCAAACGTGCCGTGCGAACTTGGTCCCCACACCGTACTCATGAATTTGCTCCAAACATTTCACAATGGATTGTTATCCAGTGACTTATGCAGTACAAGCAAGTCTTGGACTTTCAGTAAACTGAAGAAATCTTATTCCTACAGCAGTGCTTACTATACAACAGCACGAGATGTTAAAACCAACTCAGTCAGTCAGTCAGTCGTCCCTTGCCTGGCACCTGGCGTTGGGGGGAGCACATGGATAGACGCGGCAGCTGATAGGGAGCACGTGTTAAGAAGCACATGGACGAAATAGATGCTGAAGGACTTGTGAGCGAGTCGACTGAACTCTTGCAATTTGAGTCTGTAACAGTAAGCGATGCGGATCGAGTTTTAGAATATCAGAAAAATTGCGAAACCGATGTAAAAGGTTCTGCAGATCCATCAGGTTGTAGCATTGTTACGCCATCATTAGCTTCACAGAATGAGGAGCAAAAATGCAAGAATCGTGAAACTGAATGGAATTCTTTTCTCGATGAAATTGATCATTTCAGTAACGAAGATGAATCTGACTCAGACAGCGGCCCAGAAAATGAGAACGATTTGTGTCAGGATTTAGCATTATGGGCAAGCGAGTACAATATCACTTTAACTGCTTTGTCGGGTTTACTGTCTATTTTACGTCATTTCCACCCTTATCTCCCCAAGGATCCCAGGACACTGTTGAAAACCCCTCGCAAATTAAACATTCGATCAGTATGTTCTGGCTATTATTATCATATCGGAATACAAAAATCTCTTTCCAAATCACAGCAGTTAATGAACTATTTAACATCAGATCATGGATGTGATATTCTTTCCATTTTCCTGCAAGTAAATATTTATGGTCTACCACTTTTTCACTCATCATGTAAGCAGTTTTGGCCTATTCTTGGAAGAGTTTGTAGTCCTGTAGGAACAGATCCTTTTGTTATTGGTTTGTACTGTGGGGAGAAAAAAACCAGAAGATGTTAAAATGTTTTTACAAGATTTTGTAAACGATATAACAGAACTACAGCAGGGACCAACACTGCTGGAAGGTAGCTCTCAACTTGTACAAATTAAATTGTCATGTTTTATATGTGATTCGCCTGCTCGTACTTTTGTAAAGCAAATTAAGGCTCATTTTGATTATTATGGCTGTCAGAAGTGTGTACAGAAAGGAATTTGGGATGGGAAGGTTGTTTACCCTCAACTGCCCCCTAAGAATGGATGTTCAGTTTGATGAATTGACAGGTAGAGGTTTGGATAATCAAATAACTGGAGAATCTCCTCTTAGAACTCTTTCTGTGGGAATGGTTTCACAGTTTCCTTTAGATTACATGCATTTAGTTTGTCTAGGTGTTATGAGAAGGCTGTTATGGTTCTGGACAAAAAGTCCTGTCAGTGCAGGCATTAGGCTTCCTTCACATGCATATGAGAAATGGTATTGTGCAAATTTGTGTTAAAAAGACTTGTAGTTTTTTATACAAAAATGTTTATTACAGTAATAATTTTCACTCTGTTACTCAAAAAACAGTTTTAAAGTGTTATTTGTTTGTTATTTTGTTATTCTATAATAAAAACCCTTAAAGATGTTCAAAATATTTGTTTTAATTTTTGGAGTATTTTCCTTACCTTAGGATGACATCAAAAGGATTCTGTGCCAAAAGGATGGAGGGAGGGGACAGGAGGGGGAGCTCCCACATGGATACAGTTGGACTGGGAGCTAAAAATAGACCCAGGAAAAGGAAAGCGCTTGGTATGTACTTTTGATTTTGTTTTGTTGGAGAAATCTGAGAACCTTTTTCATGATCTTCCAGGTGTTACCATCTAATTTTATTGTATAAACATATATTTAAAAAGATGGCTCTGGCATACCACAAGAAAGTAATAAAAGCATTGTTCAATGTAGGTTGGCTATAACTATACCTCATCACTGCAGCTTTGTCAGAAACAAATTAAAAAGCATCCACATACCACCTTAATTGTTTCCATCCATGCTGTGTGATTATTTCTGTGTTTCAGGTGTGTCATTTAGGCAAACATGGAGGTGAAAAATTTAAAATTGGAAGTGAAGGTAATTCTTGATGTCCTTTTTTCTACAAAACTCACGAGAACCTACAATTACAATGGATTAAAAGGGAAGCATTGGCTGAAAAATCACACAAGTATCTTACAAGCTAT
The DNA here is from genome assembly GCA_004794655.1 of Marisa cornuarietis. Lineage (NCBI taxonomy): Eukaryota > Metazoa > Mollusca > Gastropoda > Architaenioglossa > Ampullariidae > Marisa > Marisa cornuarietis. The sequence continues at coordinate 89,545 of SMMW01000093.1, forward strand.
TCAAGGTAAGGATCGGAATGTTTCTTACGATACATTTTTTCCTTTAGTAAAGAGATTTAGGAAACTACCAGTTCAAAAATGAGTAACCAGCTTTACTGATACTTGCACTGTTATCATGCTGTGAAAAAAGAACAGATGATAAATTTTTGTAATGGCAAAAATATTTTTGAGCATGGTGTTATTTTTAAATAACAGGGATTTGTGAATTTATCTCATAAAATATCACAGATACTGGGATGTATTGTATCTTATGCCATTTTACTATCCATTAATCTAAATGTCCCTTTATTTCACATTACATCCTGGCTTCTAGCTTTGGTGACATTCGCTATGCATAGAGAAAACTCCATTTCTTTTTTTCTGTTTTTAGAAGCTGCAAGAAGATATCACCCAGATGCAATTGTCTCTTTGGCTGGCTGGTGCCAGGGATTGGGAATATGGATGGAGGGAGAGTGACCAGCACAGTCAGCTTCAGTGTAGCATGGAGGAGCATGTAGAGAATGAATAGATGTGAGAGAGAGTGTAAATCTCTGTGTGGGTCTGTGAGAAAGAAGATACTGTTGATAAGGTAAATATTAGACCAAGAGGCCACTATATTTTTGGAGAAAAGAAAATGTGAAAATAAAATTGAAAATTGCCTCCCCCGTGCTTCCTGGCAAAGCCACAATCATGGCCAAAGTCCTAAATTCCTTTTGAAACATTTATCAAGACTTTAAAATGGGTTGTATAGTGTAACAGCCAGACTATTTTGTTTTGTATTATATATTGTAGACAGATCAATGTTGCACTGTGTCACAGGAGAAGTGCTTTGCTAATGGTATCAGATTTATTTGTATATTTCTAATGAAACATTGTTTATGTACAACCTAAATAAATTGTATTAACGAAATTTTTGATGTATGCATTTACAGGTAATGCTTAATTGCTTTTGCATAGTCTTAGCAACCTTTCTCGTTCATTATTTGCCCTCTTCTGGTAATGTGCTTGTTTCATGTAGGTTGCCGAGACAAAAAAGATGTGAGAATAGACAATTGGATAAAAAATTTTGATGGTCTTAGAAAATACATGGGCATGAACGGTGCAAGGTTTATTTAACTCCCTTATAGAAAGTTTAGTTAATGTGCAGTGTAGTATCCTGGTAGAAATAGCTTCTATTGTTTTGTATGATCCTGTCACAGGAGATGAAAATGCTTTTCTAATGGTATCATTTATTGTATATTTTCAGTGGTATTTATTAAAAGACCATTTTATATGAGACATTGTGCATGCACAACCTAAAGTGAAGTGTATTAATAATGAAATTTCTGATGTATGCATTTAAAGGTAATGCTTTGCTTTTTATAATTGAGCCACCTTTTTCTTTCCTGTACATTGTTTTTCCTGGGGAATTTGCGTTTGTTGTATGTAGGTTGCTGCAACAAAAGAAAATTATGTAGGCATAGATGGTGCAATGGATTATTTTTTTAAGGGGCTCAGCGTTAAAGATAGATGCTGTTGACATCCTGTCCTTTGTTAAATGATTGTTATTAGTTGACTCTGTTAAACCATATTAATTTCCTTTTAGAAAGTTTAGTAAATGTGTAGTTGCTTGATAGAAATAGCTTCTATTGATTTGTGTGATCTTGTAGGATATGCAGTAACATGTCACAGGAGATAAGAATGCTTTGATTGTGGTCTTTTAGTTTATTTGTATTTTCATTATTAATATTTTGAGTGGTTTTATAAATCTACTTTTAAAATGGCAACACTTGCAGTTTAATTTCTGTAGCATTGTCAGCTTTTCTGTTGCTACATGCTAAAATGTTCTTAAACCACTTTTTGCAAAAATTGGCACATTTTTCAGTTTGACAAAAATCAGAATATACCTAAACAACACCAAAAATACCAATAATACAAGGGGTCATTCTCAGAATATATCTAAAAACATTGGTGGGACCTACCTGGGTAACATGCAGGAATTCATAGATAAGGTGGGATCTACCTGGGTAACATGCAGGAATTCATAGATTTCCCAAACAATACCAATAATACAAGGGGTCTTTCTCAGAATATATCTAAAAACATTGGTGGGACCTACCTGGGTAACATGCAGGAATTCATAGATAAGGTGGGACCTACCTAGGTAACATGCAGGAATTCATAGATATACATGGGTGACATATGGGTCCTTCACTATATTCAGAGGTAAAAACGACATTGGCCCCTTCTACAGCCCTTTTTCATTTTCTGCCCTGGTCCCATGCCTGAATCCGACATGTGCCCCACCAAGTCCATGACATGGGTCCCATGTGTGCCCAATCTTCCTGTGCTGCTTGGGATCCTTCTTCTCTTAGCCTGATATTCTTTCCCGAATTCCATTATCAAATTTAAATTACTTGATCAATGAGACTTACAATAATATCTTTATAAATTACTCACGAGTGAAGGGTAGATCGTAGAATTGTGGTGTACCACCAAGCTGTTGCGAGAACAGAGGCATGAAAGATAGAAATTCAAAGATGGCGGCGCCTGTGCTGCGACATCCGCTATAGTTTTCCATTGGTTGTTTTATAGCCGTGATCTTGAGGTCACCTCGACAACCATGCGATTGGCCGAAGGTACGTCGGTTTAACTGTAGGGAAACGGCATAGTGCCTCGCAAGCTGGCTCGCTCAGTCAATAGCTATGAGACAGCTCGGAAATCAGGCATCAAATAGACGTTATCTACGGCTATGCAGGAAACAGTTCATGGCCCCTTGTCAGTTCGGCCTCCCGTGCTGCTTGGGTTATTACTGATTGCATACTTTTTTCATCCCAGCGATAAAAAAGGAGTACACTATGGACAGAAAGGTTTTTACATGTGCTCTCTAAACAGTGTTTTCTCTATAGAGAAGTAGAGATAACTCCAATTCAGAGAGAAAGGTCTTTAATACTCAATAAACAGTCGGTGGGAGGTAACACAGTTTACCAACCTTATCAGCTAGCAGTGACTACGTAGTAATAAACTTCAGAACTGCATGCTAAGTTGAAGATCACACCAAAATTTCTCTCTGCAGAGAAAATAATGTTAAATAAAGCTATTCTCATCATCATCCCTAAAACAAGAGTGAGAGGCAAACATAGCTTACAAAGGTACAGTGAAAGGCAGGGGGTGTGTATGTAACAGGGTCGCCTACCACACGGCACACAACAACACACTCAACGCGTGCCGTAGGTTGATGAAACCTTTTTATTCTAGCGACCGCGTGCTGGTCAGCTGAACATTACACAGTATTCGAGTATCCGTAACATTATCAAGGACTCTATCAGCCGGGCTGCTGGCTTGCGTCCTTCTCACGTGTTCTCTCTCTCGTCTCTCGTCTCTCCGTCAAGCTTCTCCCTTCCCTTTTATATCCCCCGGGAGGGCTAAAGTGGCAGGGGTGCCCGGCCGTATCGGACGGCAGCGCTGCTGTGTCCACCTGGGGAAGGTGGGGTTGAGGGGTGTCGCCCCGTTCTTCTCTCGTGGCTCCCCTCCGCCCTCCCGGACCCAAAACAAACCCGGTAGCCAATCACCGCTAACTGGCCGCCCTACTGGCCAATCGGCCTTCAGCTGGCCTCTTGGCCAGCTTCTATCACATACACCCCCCTGACCAAGAAATGTCGTCCTCGGCATTTACCTTCCATATGCTAACAAAGAAAAATACAAAATCCAATACACCTCCTACCCTATCATATCTATACATATACAACTACAATGAACAATCCTTCAACCGAGAGTGCTCTTCAATACAGATACACATCCTTTTCTGATAAAAAAACATTATCTACACATGTAAGTTTCATGCCCGTCTCACAGCAAGCCGCTGCGGTGTGCGCGGCTGGGGTCCTACAGTTACTGTCAATTCTGACACTACAGGCACGTTCACTTCTGCCCTCACAGGTACTGGCACTACAGGCACTGTCACATCTGACATCACAGGTACTGGCACTACAGGCACTGTCACTTTTGGCACTACCGGCACTGTCACATCTGTCACCACGGGTACTGGCACTTCTGGCACTACTTGGCACTGCCGTCGTTGTCGTTGTGCGGTCGGCGCGACGAAAACACCATCTGATCTCGTAGACGTCGTAGAGGGCAGTCGGCGATGAGGTGGTCGGTAGACTTGCCTCTGTGACACAGTTGGGGCAGCGGCCTGTGCGTGTACGTATTTGGCCGCGAGGCGGTTGGCGAACTCCCCGCCGTTGTTTTTAAACTCTGTCCTTGAAATTGGCCGGCGGTCGCTACCCCGGCATTCCACGCCTCCGATACCACAGACGAACGTGGCTTTAACACCCTTGTCTGAAGGTCTGGATTCATATTCTACCAATTCACCTTTACCTAGGCTTCGAAAGCCTGTCTTGTGAATTATCGACTGGTGAACAAATACGTCCTGGCCGCCATTATCAGGTGTGATGAACCCCCATCCCTTTGTCACGTTAAACCACCTGCAGAAACCTCGGCTTCTGCTTTCCCCACCATCGCTGTCACTGGGGGGTCTTGATCGCTGGCCCCCGCGTCGCTTTGTCTGTCTTTGTAGATACCGCTGCTTGGGTAGGCAGTCGGCCTTGACATGCCCTACCCCTCCACAGTGCCAGCAGACAATGTCATTACACGCCAATTGGGGCGGGTGGGACTGCTTACTCCGCCACTGCGCCCCCTTCCGGCCCTGGGCTTGGTCAGCCTCTGGCTCCCTGCCTTTCATCGCCGCAATTTCTCCCTGTAATTGCCACAGCTGCGCCTTCAAGGTCGTTACTTCGTCTACTGGCTGTGCCGCCTTCGTCGTAACTGTCAGTTTTCTCGGCTGGTAGTCTGATGTTCGTTCAAACTGCCGCATGATCCGCCTTAGTCCGTCGAAATCATTCACAGAATCGAATTTGTGGCCGCTCCTGTCCCGTAGCGGCTGCACAAGTCCATTCCAGAATCGGCACCGCAAAACTTCCGCTGCTTCGCCCCGCGGTATTTTCCCTCGATCCACTGCTTGAGCCCACAGGTCTTCAAGTCGACAGCTCCACGTAGCCACATTCTCTCCGTCCTGCTGTTTGGCTGAATAAAACTCAGCCAGCAGGTCATCGCTGCCTCTCACAGTGCCATACAAAGAGTCTAATTTGGAGACGATGCTGTCAGTCGTGGCGATAACACCAAGGCGCATGGCCACTCGAGCGGCCTCGCCCCGCAGCGATCGGCGTACCGCCTCCAGCACTGTACGTCGGTCATACGCTGCGTCCGCCTTTACACAGTCAACCTCAAATTTCCACAGTTCGTACGAAGCTTCACTGTCCTTTGGCTGCTGTGCGCCACTGAACACTGAAATTCTTGGCATTCTTGCCGGGACAATAAGGTTCGGCACAGGCACTCCAGTTCTGTGTTCCGTCTTGTCCCGCGCAGCTTCAGTCTTTTCCCGCGCAGCAAATTCCTCTGGATGTGCGGCTACATAGCCGCTCAACCATTGCTGTGAATCTTCTGTGTCGTCTGCTTTCAGTTGTCTGAAGGCCTCCAGCAGTCGACGTTCTTTGTCCGAGACTGGTTCCATCCTTTGTTCTGTGTTGCTGCAGTCAATCACGCGATCACCTTATGGTAGGCCCCACATTGGGCGCCATAAATGTAACAGGGTCGCCTACCACACGGCACACAACAACACACTCAACGCGTGCCGTAGGTTGATGAAACCTTTTTATTCTAGCGACCGCGTGCTGGTCAGCTGAACATTACACAGTATTCGAGTATCCGTAACATTATCAAGGACTCTATCAGCCGGGCTGCTGGCTTGCGTCCTTCTCACGTGTTCTCTCTCTCGTCTCTCGTCTCTCTCCGTCAAGCTTCTCCCTTCCCTTTTATATCCCCCGGGAGGGCTAAAGTGGCAGGGGTGCCCGGCCGTATCGGACGGCAGCGCTGCTGTGTCCACCTGGGGAAGGTGGGGTTGAGGGGTGTCGCCCCGTTCTTCTCTCGTGGCTCCCCTCCGCCCTCCCAGACCCAAAACAAACCCGGTAGCCAATCACCGCTAACTGGCCGCCCTACTGGCCAATCGGCCTTCAGCTGGCCTCTTGGCCAGCTTCTATCACATGTATATAACTGTGCCACAGTCTTCTCCACAGTCAGTTCAGGTATGTGACAAAGCAACAACTGAGCTGAGACCCACCGCTTCACCAACCACACAACAGCACAGAAAGACTGGTGACTCTGCTGAATGCTACACACAGATATAAAACAAAATGTCTGAGACAGCAAGATGAATATTTAGGGATAAGCTGGAACCAAGAGGAGTACATTAGATAACACTGCACAACAAAATTTTTTTTTTTTAAATTGTCTATGTTTTTTCAACTGATTTATGATAATTTGGTACCGCTGAGTCCGAAAATGACCTCCATTTGTCTAGGTCATGTCAGGTTTATCTGCTACTTTAATTGTTTACAATTTTTACCTTGGAAATAAGTCATTAACATTTTTGCGACATTAATCGGTTTATTTCTATACATATTTCTCACCAAGAATTGATTTCGAAGAGAAGAAATCGTTCTGGAACACAAAATCTTAAGTAACTGTTGAAAACATCTATTACTGTAACTTAAATATTAGACATTGATAAAGCTGCGCACAAGTTAACAGTATGTTACCTCATCAATGCTCGTCACTGTTCAAAATTCAGGGCTTGAACTTCCGTTTATTGGAAACCCTCGAATGCTCAGCATCAGGGATGTCTCTCTTTAGAGTCCAACAGTAATCAGCCATCATGACGGTATTCCAGTGTCCCTGATACCTGGTCTCCATCTCTTTCATCTCCTGATGGAATCTCTCTCCCTGCTCGTCAGACATTGATCCAAGATTCTCAGGAAACCAATCCATATGTGAGAAAAGGTAATGCAGTTTGATGCTCATGTTGCATCCGAGGTTTCTGAAAGCAGTCACCATATTGTTGACAAGTTCAGCATAGTTTCTGGCCTTGTTGTTGCCTAGGAAGTTTTTCACGACGAGAACAAAAGTGTCACCTGCACTCTACAGTGCCTTTCAGACGAGTCAGTAACTATTAAAACAACAAACACAATTTGAATTTAAAGACAAATATAATTGAAAAGAAGAATTAATAATTAACTAAAACAAATCTAAATTCAAAATAACAACTAAACACAGTCAAAAATTCAATGTTCACCCTTAGTTCCTTCAAACATAATATTCCCCTCACTCATGAAGGCACAGTCCTCCACTCCTGAAGGCGCAGTCCTCCCAAACACAGTCTTCAGAAAAGAAAAGAAAAAACCAACACAAATCACACAACACAGTCTCCGGGCCTGGTGCTGTCTCTTCCGAATCAGGCACCTCCCAGTCCCGACCGCCAACGAATGCACAGTTGATTGTCCAGATGAATGAATACCAAAAAAAATTAAATAAAAAAAATAGTAATCCAAAGTCTCCACTTGTAATAATCCGCTGTTTTCCCAGTAGTCAGTGGATGAAATCAGGCAGATACATCAAACGAAGAAAACAAAGAAGAAGAAAAAAACCTGGAGAGAATATAACCAAATATTTTAAAAATTGATAATTTCAAAACTAAAACTCTCTCCACAACCAATACTACTTTTTACCCTATCTTCATCCTTAAAATATACACATATAATATCACTCTCATCCAATACAAACAATTTCACCATTTCATACAAAAAAATCAAAACACCGCCTCACCGATTTACAACAGCAACAACAACAAAAAAATCGACGTAAATAGACACTCACCTCAACAGGTTCAATATGACAGACACTGAACAATCCGTCAGGACTTGTTCACAAACACACAGCCAGTCAAGGCCTACACACCACAAGTCTGTTGAGGACTTGCTAACAAACAGCCATTCAAGGCTTCTCCTCCAAGTCTGCTCCAGACTTGTTTTCCCCCACAGCAACAGTCTGATCAGGACTATTACTTTGTCCCTCCGGACACCTGGAGAACGCTGAGGAGACTAACTACTCTGTCCTCTCAGGACACATTTTAACAACAAGGAAACTGTTCTTCCTCCCTTGCTCTCATCAAAATACTTAATCACCATAAATCAATGGAAACAATAGAAACCCCAACATTCTCTCCCTTCGTCACCATCCCCCCAAAACAACTTGTCAACACCAGTTAGTTAAGCGGCCGGCCGGCCATCACGGCCCGGCACTGACTCACCCACTCAGACCTCACACCGATACACATTAACTCTTCCGCTCACACCTCCCCCCTTCAAGCCCCCTTACCTGTCCCCTTTCAGGAAAAAAAATTAAAAAAATATTTTAAGACAGCAGGTTTGTGACAAAAAGCATTCCACACTTCCTGTTCCACTTTGTTCATTGACTTTTCAAAATCTGGATCTGTGATGAGCTGACGGATTTGAGGACCGTCAAAGATACCAGCTTTCAACTTCACTATGGTCAATCCCGGAAAAGTCTGGCACATGTAATTAAAGCAGCCACCGTCTTTGTCCAGAGCTTTGGTGAATTGTTTGATCAAGCCGAGCTTGATGTGCAGTGGTGGCAAGAGTATTCTGTCTCTGTCCACCAGAGGGCTGTTGATGACGTTACCTGCTCTGCAAGGTACTAATTCCTCCCGCACAGGCCAGTCCTTCTTCGTATAATGATGAGCAGTGTCCCTACTGTCCCACATGCACAGGAAGCATGGATACTTGGTGAAACCGGATTGTTGCCCCAACAGAAAGGTAACTATCTTAAGGTCAACACAAATAACCCACTTATGCTGATCATAACAATTTTTTTCCAGCACATACTTCACCGCTTCATAGTTCTCCTTCAGTTTAGTAGAATGAGCAAGGGGTACAGAGGCAAACTGGTTGCCGTTGTGCAATAGAACAGATTTCAGTGACCACTTGCTGCTGTCAATGAACAGTCTCCAGTCTTCGGGCTTGTACGTGTGTGTGTGTGTGTGTGTGTTTGCATAGTGGACAGATAATACCAATTAGTAAAAAATTGGCACATGCAAATTCTTCATAGTGTAGAAGTGATTAAGAACAAAGCATCACATACAGTGACAATATCTGTAATTGTACATAAAGAAGTACAAATGAAGATATGGCCATAGCTTAGAAAGTTGACCTGATCTATGAAAACCAATGTGATATTTGGATTCAGGACATCAAGATTGCTATAAATCAACTGAAAGACCTTAGACACTTTTTTGTGTGTTGTGCAGTGTAATATATAAGATGGTAATGTTCAGGTCAGAAGTGAATTTCAGGGGTGGACTGGAATGAGGGAGAATCTTTAAAAAGTCTGAAGTAATTAACAACTTAACCAAATTACCTGAGGACAGTGTATAGTATATATACTCAACATGAACAGTATTAACACAGTAATGATAGTGACAGGCTAGAAACAAATGGAAAACAGTAGACGAAGGCAAGTGATCATGCTAAGGATGGTATGTACAAACATTACATACTCTCTCACCCACCCAGTCTCTTCTCTCTCACTTGCTTCACCCACTCACTCTGCTCTCTCTCTCTCTCTCTCGAAATGTGTATTTATGCTCACCCCTGAAGCCATCCTGTGAGATGTGAAAGTGTAATTTCACCCTCCAATGCTAGTGCTTCAGGTGTGTCTTCCATCCGTGACATGCCATCAGGATTCTGTATTAGGCGTAGCACTCCAATTTCTCGTGTGAGTCCCAATTTCAAACGAAACACAAAGCCATCCTGAACAAAATAACCACCTTTTACTGCAAGTAATAATACAAATATTTTGCTTATGTTGGTTATGTGTACATCCCACAAATTAATTACAGAGAAGCTGCAAGACCCAAATGTTGCAGATATCTTCAAGGCCGAACCTGAAGGAAATTTACCGAACTGAACTTGGTGGACTGTGATGTTGACACACTTGTTGGAAACATCAAAGAGGTCCTACTGCCAATAGCCCAAGAAGTGCTAGGGTGTCAAAGAAGAAACAACCTTGGGTCACGAACATCCTAGATCTCTGCAACCAAAGGAAGGCCTTGAAGAGAGGAAAAGCAAACCCAAAAATGCTTCCAAATACATAGAAGTGAATTGTGTTCTTGGGAAAGGTATGAAGGCAGCCAGGGAGAACTGGACCAAGGGCCAATGCCACACTATTGAGGAGGGAAAGGCCAAGGGTGACAGCAACTACTAAAGCCCCTCACCAACACAAGTCAACACAAGACCTCACTTGCCAAAGACAGTAATGGCTGCCTTCTCACAGAGAGCTCTACTGTACTCAACCAATGGACTGGATGTTGTAAAGAGCAGTACAACTTCCAGCTGAAGACAGACACTAACATCCTTCAAACGATCACACCAGAAACAGTGAGCCTGTAAAGCTACCAGTCCTGTAGTAAGCGACTGAAAGGAGGAAAGTCACAAGCAGGGTAGAGGTGAAGCAACAAAAGCCCTCACTGCTCTGTTTCAGAGAGTCTGGGAATGTCGAAAATGGTACAGAAAGAATAGATGCAGTGACTAGTTATCTCTGTTCTAAAAAGGAATGCCAGACAATGCCAGAACTACAGAACAATAAGCCTACTTAGCCACCCAAGCAAAGTCCTTCTGAAAGTAATACCGAATTGCAGCAGTGCTACTATTAGCAGAAGAACAAGCTGGCTTCAGACCAGGTAGTAGATTAAGTACAGTTGATCAGATCTGTAACTGTCACATCCTAATATAGAAGCATTTTCAGCGTTACTGGGACCTCTATCAAAATTTCATAGACTTTAAAAAAGCTTTTGAACAAGTATGATGTGATGCAAATATTCAGGATCAAAAAGTCTCCATCAAAGGTTTGAGCTGGATAACCAAATAGGAGCTTTCTTTTTACATGACAGTAGGGATCAATCAAGGGTGTCCCCATCACCTGTGCTGTTCAACATCTTCTCGAACATCATGCATGAAACCCACCATGACCATCACACTTCTGAATCAATCAATCAATCAATCAATCAATCAATCAATCAATCAATCAATCAATCAATCAATCAATCAATCAATCCTCTTCGTGCTAGTTGCACATAAGGCCTCAACCAGAGCCCCCCACTGATGTCGATTGGCTGAAACTCGCTCCAGGCAACCCCATGTCCAGCCCTTTCCTTTCATCTCCCTTTCCACTGTTCTTCTCCAGGTTTCCTTTGGGCGGCCCTCGTTTTCTTCGGCCGTCTGGAGTCCATCGTAGGGTGATTCTGGAGGGGTCTGCTGTCTGCTGGCGGAGCACATGTCCAATCCATCCCCAACGCCTTCGTTGAACCTGCGTGGTGATGGACTCGGTTTCAATTCTTCTGTGGAGTTCTTCATTGGTGATGGTGTTTGGCCAAAAGATGTTAAGAATGCGCCTGAGGTATCTGTTTTGGAAGACGTCAAGCCTGTTACCGATGTTTTTGGTCATCTTCCATGATACTGATCGATAAAGGAGGGTGCTGATCACATTTGACTCGAAGATTCTCAGCTTGGTCTTCTGGCTGGTGCTTTTTGCCTTCCATGTGCTCCTGAGTGAGGCAAAGGCATGGCTGGCTTTTGCCAGTCGCATTAGTCTACCCTAACTCCGCCTGGAAACCCCCCGGGTAACCTGCCGGTCCCAAGGCCGGATGAAGGAGGAGGGTTGGGCGTGGGGTTAGCAACCCCACCCTGTAAAACAACCCTTGCTACAGAAACTACAACTACAACACTACCACAACGAGAGCCTGGACGGGAAGATCCCTCTTTGGAGGGGCCTATGACGCGTGCTGGCGAAAGCCTTCGGGAAGTCAGCTCGCCGACCTATCTTCTTACGGCCAAGGCAAAAACCAGGATAGGGACCTGGAACATCAGAACCCTATACGAGAGAGGAAAATCAGCTCAGGTAGCACAGGAGATGAAGAACTATGGCATCAAGCTCCTTGGCCTGTGCGAGACCAGATGGAATGGTAGTGGTCAGACCAGAATCTTCATTCGGTATCCAGGAGGAAGAGAAGACCGCCTCTCCCTCACAACCGGCCTCTATTCCACCAACTTCAAAGCGGAAGTAGTGGCCATTCAGACCGGTGCCACCCACATTGAGAACAGCCCAGACACCTCCAACAACATCGTCTTCTTTACAGATGCACTATCTGTTCTACAGGCCTTACAGACTGCCAGAGACAAGGAATTGAACGCCCTGACCACTGCTCTCTCCTCCTTATGCAGAAACCACACAGTCGTCTTACAGTGGATTCCCTCCCACTGCGGTGTATTTGGCAACGAAGCCGCAGACACTCTTGCCAAGGAAGGATCCACAAAAGAGTAGCAAGACAAGTCCACCACCTTCAATGAAGTCAAAACCATCATCAAGGCCAAACAGCATAACAAATGGCTACAGCAGCACCCACGTTTCAACCAGAACGACCCATACTACCTGCTCACAAGGGCCGAACAGGTCATTATTTTCAGACTGAGGACAGGCCACAACCGTCTCAATCACCACCTATACACCAGACACCAGATCGGCCAGACGGACAGATGCCCGTCCAGACAGACAGCCAGACAACAAAACATCTACTGCAAGAATGCCCCATGCACGAAGACCTCAGACACCGCATCTGGACTGACGAGACGCCGGTAACAAGGAAGCTACACGGCAGTCTGGAGGACCTGCGGCGCACAGCATCATTTGTACAAGAGGCAGGCGTATCCATTTGAGTGACCGACAACAACAACAACAACAGACCAGACTCTCGTCAGGAGAGACTATCATCTACTCTGGACATGAAGACCCTGACCATGACCACTCACAAGGAGTAGCAGTACTGATGACACAGGAGGCTGCAAGGGCACTAATATCATGGGAACCAGTTTCGCCACGACTCATGGCAGCTCGGTTCAACTCCAAAGGAAGAAAGATGACCATCATCCAGTGCTATGCACCTACCAACGCAGCAAAAGAAGAGGAGAAGGAGGACTTTTACAACTCCCTACAAGCGCTGGTTGATCGTACTCCAAGACGAGACCTGAAGATCATCATGGGCGACATGAATGCCAAAGTTGGAGATGAAAACACGGATAAAGAACACATAATGGGAAAGCCCGGTGTGGGCAACTGCAATGAGAATGGTGAGCTGTTCACAGACTTCTGCTTGTTTAATGACCTTGTAATCGGAGGCACAGTCTTTCCTCACAAAACCATCCACAAGACCACCTGGACTTCACCAGATGGAAAGACAGAAAACCAGATCGATCACATCACCATTAATCGACAGTTTAGAAGAAGTCTGCTGGATGTCAGGGTAAGGCGTGGTGCAGATGCAGCCTCAGACCACCACCTGCTTGTAGCAACTTTGAAGATAAAGCTGAAGTCCTTCCATGAGTCATCAGACAGACCACACCACAAATTCAACGTGCAGTTTCTTAGAGATCGCAGGAAGCAAGAAGAGTTCAACTGTGAAGTCAAAAACAGGTTTGAGGCACTGGAGGGACTCTTTGAAGAAACAGTGGCCAACCACTGGACAGGATTACAGGAGACCTGGAAGGCCGCCTGCAAACGGGTTCTGGGAAAGAAACAGAAACAACACAAGGAATGGCTGAGCATAGGGACCTGGAAAAAGATAGAGGAAATAAAAGAGCTGAAGCAGAAGATCAGCCAGTGTCAAGACCAGCAGGAAAAAGAAGAGCTCAGAGCAAAGTACTGGGAGATGAACCGAGAAGTGAAGAAGAGTGGAAGAGGCGACAAGAGACAGTTCGCACACAGGATGACAGAAGAGGCAGAACAAGCAGCTGGGCAAAATAACATGAAAAGACTATACGAAATTACAAGAACTCTGTCAGGACGGAAAAACATCAATGCATGCAGGCCAGTAAAAAATAAAAATGGCAACGTCATTACTGGGGATGCAGAACAAAGATCTCGCTGGGCAGAACATTTTAAAGAAATACTGAACCGGCCACCACCAGCATCAATTTTGGACATTGCCCCAGTCACCGAGCAACTCCAGGTGAACACCAACCCACCAACCAAGGCAGAAATCATCAAAGCCATCAAGTCTCTGAAAACTGGTAAGGCGGCAGGCCCAGATGGCATTCCTGCAGAGGCACTCAAGGCGGATCCAACAGCCGCAGCAGAGATGCTACACCCCCTGCTGCAGAAAATTTGGACGCAGGAGCAAGTTCCAGCAGACTGGAAACTTGGCTATCTGGTAAAGCTACCCAAGAAAGGTGACCTTACCCAGTGCAGCAACTGGCGTGGGATTATGCTACTGTCCATTCCCAGCAAGGTGCTGACCAGAATCATGCTGGACAGACTGAAGAATGCCCTAGACAAGAGACTGCGGCAAGAACAGGCAGGCTTTCGGCAGGGTAGATCATGCACAGACCATATTGCTACACTGCGAATCATTATTGAACAGTCCATCGAATGGCAGTCCCCACTATACATGACATTTGTGGACTTTGAGAAGGCATTTGACTCCGTAGACAGAGAGACCATCTGGAAGTTGATGCAGCACTACGGATTTCCACCAAAGTTCATTGCCATCATCCAACAGCTGTATGAGTACTCGACATGCCAGGTGATCCACAATGGGAAGCTGACGGACCCCTTTGCAGTGAGGACTGGAGTAAGGCAAGGTTGCATGCTCTCGCCGACAATCTTCCTGATCGTCATAGACTGGATCATGAGAAGAACAACCTCTAACAGCAACACAGGCATTCAATGGACCTTTGCCATGCAACTTGAAGATCTCGACTTTGCAGACGACATCAGCCTGCTGTCCCACAAGCAACAACATGCACAGACAAAGCTCACTCGGCTCTCAGAAGAAGCAGCGACAACTGGCCTGACAATCAACATCAAGAAGACAGAGGTAATGCGGATCAACAACAAGCAAGAAGCCCCACTTCAACTACACGGGGAATGTATCACAGAGACTGACCGCTTCACCTACCTAGGCAGCATAGTCACCAAAGATGGAGGTGCTGATGAAGATGTAAGAAGCAGAATAAATAAAGCCAGGCAAGCATTCCACATCCTGCGACCCATCTGGAATTCCAAGGCACTATCTCAACATACCAAGATCCGCATCTTTCATACGAACGTAAAATCTGTCCTTCTATATGGGTCTGAGACATGGCGTGTAACAAACAACATCACCAGGAAGATTCAAACATTCATAAACAGATGTCTGCGGCACATTTTCAACATCAGATGGCCCGAGAGAATCTCCAATGCATACCTGTGGGAGAGAGCCAACCAAAAACCTGCCAGCCAAGACATCAAGAAGCGAAAGTGGGGCTGGATCGGCCACACCCTGCGAAAGCCCGCCGAAAATCTTACACGACAAGCTCTGGACTGGAACCCACAGGGGAGACGCAGGGTTGGGTGACCCAGACAGACGTGGAGAAGATCGGTCCACGGCGAGGCGGAGGCAGCTGGAATGACATGGACCCAACTGGGGAGGGAGGCCCAGAACCGGGTTCGCTGGCGTGGTGTAGTTGCAGCCCTATGCTCCACTGGGGGCGAAAAGGAATAAGAGAGAGAGAGATTAGTCTACCCTACAATCTGATGTTGTGGACCTCCTCCTGTGCGGGGATGCTTTACATTATTATGGGAATTTGTTTTTTTTTTTTTTGCTCGAGAAGAGATCAGGTCCTTCCATTTCATTACCTGAGAATAACAAATTGCAATCAGTGATGATAAGAAACCAAAAAAATAATTTTTATCCATTACTTTTGTGGCTGTTTACAGGGAAAACAAAACAATTTACCTCATCCATTGATCGTTCTGCCGACGATTGGGCACACACCGTCCTCACCACATCTTTCCACTCCTTCTGCTTCTCTCTGTTGCAGTCCGTCGTTCGTCATTTTGACAGCAGCAACGCCTGATTGCAGCGACTGTCTCTATTAAATGCACATATTTCCGATTTTGTCCATTTGGCTTTCTTTTGCGTCTACCATTTTCGAGATTAGAGTGATCTCCCGTGCAAAAACTTCGTTTCGTGGTCGAATCCAGTGAAGGTTTTTGCAAACCCACTGCTAGTCCAGAGCAGTGCAACCGGCGTAAACGAAGGGACTAGTTAGTCTGGTACTAGGGGGTTTAGTCCGAACTAACAGGGGCCTAGCTACGCCCGAGCAATGCAACCGAGCCCAGCTGAAGAATAAATTTAGTTGGGACAGGATCCACAGCACATGAAGTTTTAGTTGATCTTGCTACAAGTTTCCTCAAGTAACTCTCATCAATAGACGTGAAAGAAGTCAGTAGTACACCAGCAAATGGCACAGAATAGTCTTCCTCACCCTCTGGCAGCTCACAAGCTGCACTCTCAAGTTCAACACTAATATCCTTTATCCTTCATGAAGAGGATGGGAGAAGGAAAGAATTAGTGGATGATACAAAGAATTTGTTTTTCCTATTACTGTTGTTTTCTATTTTAGTTTTGTTATTTTTTTATAATTGCTGTCACAAGTCTACCAGTGAGTGTATGTGAATGAGAGATTATATATATATATTGATAGGAATGTGTGAATATGTATGTATATATTTCTAATTTCTCATTACCCCTTATTCTTATGTTTACCTGAGAGCAACAATAATTAAAAGAACCAACCAACCAGCACGGCTTCACCGTCTTAAGTTATACACCATGCTTTCTTTGCGGCATTTTAGTTTTGACATCGATTTAAAAGGGTTATAGGGTGACAGAATCTTGAATCTTGAATGTTGTTGATAATTGAGACAATACGTGTGGGGTTTCAGTTTTGACAATCATTTGACACCAAGGCATCTGGGATATGTTTTGCTACCTATAGCTAACTTCAGCATTTTATGTATAGTTTTTCAAAGTTATCCTTTGTCATTGTATGCCTAGACTGGATTGTAAAAAGTAGCTTTATTCCAGCTACTTGGAAGAACACAGCTTGCTACTAAAGCAGCTTCATGTAAATAAACACATTAGTGACTGGTACAGTGACAAAGACAGTGGCATGTACATCAATACATATAGTGACTGGTTCAAGGCCAGAACAAAATGGCCAAGTCAAGAATATTTATTACAGGTATGCAACGGTATGCAACGGTCATTGTAGTGGTCACTAAGGGGAAGCTTTTCTGTCCATTTGTACTTCATTTTTATGTTGTTCAGTGTGCTTATACGTACCTCACTGTCCACTGGCTGTTATCTAATGTTCATTCATCATTACTGGTCTGTGTAGAGAGTGCGATCTATCTTGGTCATGATGCTGAGTGATATCAGTACACATTATTATTATTCTATCTCTATGATCATATCTAACCCTATTACCCTCACCCTATGTGGATATGTTTTTTTCCTTGTATGGTTGACCCTCACCTTTCATATCTGATCTCTTCAGTGTCATCATTTTATGTGTTCAAAAACATTTTACAGCATCAGTTCCATGCCACATGTCACAAAACATCAGCATAAGCTTTTATATTTCCTTTATTTTGATTTAAGTAATGCAACACAAGTTCAAGACAAAAATTGCACAAGATATCCATATGCTCATTTACAATGTTCCAAAACTGATTTCTGTTAGCTATTTTGCTGTCACTCAAGTCTGATCCACTAAAGCAATAAAAGTAGTAAAGTCCTACAGAGTAGTCACCAGAGAGGCATTGAGTGGTTCAATATGTTTCCTTAAAATACACATGAAAAGCAAGGCTCAGTTCTCTCATAGCTTTGCCTTTTAACTATACTGATACACCAGATACCAAGTTTTTGGCTGTCTTAATAAAGACTGTTTTGTGAGTCTGAGTGGGACTATCATAATAGTTAGGGGTATACAAATTTCTGTAGTCCCTTGGCAAATGCTTCACCAAAACCTTCTCCTACAAGTCTAGTGCACCAAACTACATGCAAATTTAGAGAACAACTACTTGCTGTATAAAAGAGAAGAATATATATCTCTTAATGTGTATCAGTTAAATGACATGTTACTCTTTCTTATAGTCATTATTGGCTTTTCTCTGTATGAAGGTACACAAGCTTTTTTAAACCATTCTCACAATAGAATGTCCGTAAAATGAAAAGATTGATAGTGATTCCTTCCATTAACTAAGAGAGTTGCTGCAGACTTGTTTATACATTTATAATCAACATTTCTGCTTGAGATTTCATTACCACTTTCCACAAACCACTATATTTTATCTTTTAGATAAGGTCACAAATATAGTGTGTTTCATGTACCAACATTTCTTCCACCCTTCTTCCTCTGAACAGATATGTCCATGTTTTTGGACAATGAAACACATCAACCTGCTTTTTGACATGATATACTATTTTAATATAATAATGTATTATTTTGACATAATGTATTATTTCTTTAATTAAACACAACCTGTTTCTTGACATAATAATGTATTATTTCTTTCATACAGCTACAGCGTAGAGTTGACATGCTGATACCATGGATGCCATGAACAGATCCTTCTTTAAAAAATTATGTATATTCTTCTATAGAAAGAAATAAAAACAACTCTACAGTAGTAACATTTCCCGGATATGTTCAAACACCGGATTTTTGTTGATTATAACTGTCATATCACAATCAATATTACAATAAATAAAATTACAGATATTATACAGTTTATCTGTACTGTTTCTATGTGTTATCAGTTATACACAAACAGATTTTACCTATGACATCTGTATTAAAATACCTTCTATTAATAAATATTTATTATTGTAGTTTGTTCTAATAAATATATTGTAGTTTGTTCTAATAAATTTATTATTGAAGTTTAAATAAATCACTCCGACTGTTCCATCAAGATCTCATGTCATTGTTTCAAACTATGCCCTATTACCCTATACAAGCATATATTACCAACAAAGTGTGATATACCACCCTAGCAGGTGGGTAGAGATTAAGGATGTGATGGTCAGAATAAAAAAAGATTGTCATGCAGGCACTAGCGCCAACATGACAATGTAAGTATTCTGTCACCTATGATAAAAGTAAATGTGATTATTGAAACCATATATCAAAAGAAAAGCAGCCACCCATTAGAAGATGTATTATTTTAGTTCATAAGAAGGTAATTATTTTGGTTTATATTACAAGAAAAAAATCACTCAATACCTGTGGAGGCAGTAATGAAAATATCATGATAACAATGATAGCTATGAGTTCATGCATAGACAGCTTACAAAAGCAGTATGTGTAGAACATTACATATACATTTGTTAAAAATTAAACCTTTCTAGTCCGAATGAGATATCACATAGAAATATGGTATATTATAGCTTTTCAAATAAACCGCTGTGAATTGGGACCAAAGTTAAGTGACTAACATAAAAAAACTAGCATATAAAGATACAAATTAGACATAAAGAGTAGCAAATTAGTTAACTTCAGTAGTAAATATTAAACAGGAACAAACTATATAGTAAGTATCATTTTAACACTGATGAGCTACGCACTTGTTTAAAATGTTGAGAAGTCTATTCAACAAACTGAACCAAGAAATATTTTGACAAGGGTTATTAACAGTGATCACCATAACTGTATTTGAGGGACTGGTGCACATTGGTCAGATCTATTATTTTTCTCAAGATATACTGTTCACCTGCACTATGATAAAAATGTTCAAAACTTTACACAAATTAAAATTTCTGTTTTTAAGTTGTAGAATGTAGATGAATAAAGTCACATATACACACATGCTGGTAAAATGTATTTGTACACATATAGATTTACTCCAGGAAGAAACAGACTTTACAACACGGTTCTTTGACAAGTAGTTCATTGAAAATGTCAATAGCCAGACATAAATATAGAACAGTGAAAAATGAAACAAAAAATCTGTACTATAATTTTAAAAGACCTCATTTCTCAACTCAAGGTTAGGGTTAGGGTCACTAACCCAGTGGGCAAGTAGTTTATGTGTGTTGTGTAACCACCCATTGTCTATTTCAGTCATTTCTTGTCTTCAAAACCAGGCAAAGATCTTGTAGAAGACTCATCTCACTTCTTCTCTCAGACTGAGTCACGTGGATTGTGTTTCAAATAAATGCAAATCTGATGTAAGGGATTCTGAGGTGGATTTTTTTTCTAGACTGCTGTCTTCTTCAAATATGATATGATATTACAAAATGACACATACCAGGTGATTTTTATTAGTGTATGTGCCATTGGTCACAGATAACATGTCTTGTCAGTCATACACAAATAGATTTTTCCATGTGATATCTGAATCAAATAGCATTTCCATCGACTAATAAGTATATTATGGTAGTTTTAATAAATAATTCTGTAGTTTGAATAATAACATCAATAATAATAATGCATAACAGACACCTCATTCTATGTCATGTAAACTAGTTCCCTAAATGTTCATAATAAAAGCCATCGTTGAAAAAATCTCTAGTACACATTCCTCTAATTCTTTTGTTTTAAAATATGTGTAACTTGGATAGTTCTCAACCTTCTATTGTTTGTAAGTTTCTGAAATTCAGATGATTCTCAATCATTTGCATTTACAAAGCTGTAGTAAGCGCCATTGCCTCATCCTTTACTCTTTAAAAATCTGTTACCAAGACAATGTTACTAAATTCTGCAAAGTGCATTCAGCAATGCTTTAAAAATCGCCGTTAAACTGAAATAAGTGTCAGTATCTGATCCTAACCCATAGATAGTTGGAGTTCACCTTATTGCAATCCTAACCCTGACAAGAACAGTTGTAATTCACTCATGCACAACTATTATGAAGGAAGAGCAGAGAAAAATCTGTTTCAGCAGTCCATACGTTACGAAGGTAGAGTACATCAAGATTCCTTAAACATACATTAGGAAGGAAGAATACAGGAGGACTTCTCTGTAATAATGTTAGAAAGAGTACATAAAGATCCCTTAAACATACATTAGGAAAGAAAAATAAATGAAGATCCCATAAACATACATTAGAAAGGAAGAATATAGGAGGACTTGTTCTGAAATAATGTTAGCAAGGATGAGTACTTGTGGATCCCTTGTGTTGGTTGAAAACGTTTTTCACTGGTGCACGTGGTTTTCCAACAGTCATTTTCTTCTCCTGAAAATTTTTTAAAAGTTACAAACATACAGCTGACTATAATAATCTTTTCTTGGAGCATGTAGAAATGTATGCAGTTTAATAGTAGCAATGAAACAGCCAAGTGACTTGTGTAGGATTGATGGGTGATTGGGAAAGCCAGAAAGATTATCATGTAAAAGTCAAGGAGAGCTAAATACTGTGAGCTGTTAGCTCCTATTGCCTGACCAGTGTTTCCATACTCTCAAACTCACAACAAGGTGTATTACAAAACACTTTCATTCCAAGTCTGTTACACTTTAGAGCAGGTGTTGAAGGGCTACAACTCATCTATATGAAGGAAATATGTAAGAGCTGCATATATAATCATTGATCACACAACGATTTACTTTATATATATTGTACTTTTTCTGCTTATGATGTGAAGAGTTATACTCCACAATAAATTTTTTCTCTGTCATTGTGACTTTCATTACAAAAACAACTATTTGAAATAAGACTTTGAAATTCCTCAGATCATGATTGAAAGGTTGAAGACATGTAAGTAATTAGGAATAATAGAAATACCTTCCACTTTATATAACAATAATAAGAGCATTAGTGTGATAATTTGTGAATCAATTACTATGACATAAGACTATGTATAAGATTAATAAGAGAATTAGTGTGATAATTTGTGAATCAGTTACTATGACATAAGACTATATGTAAGATAAATAATAGCATTAGTGTGATAATTTGTGAATCAATTACTATGACATAAGACTATGTATAAGATTAATAAGAGCATTAGTGTGCTAATTTGTGAATCAATTACTATGACATAAGACTATGTATAAGATTAATAAGAGCATTAGTGTGATAATTTGTGAATCAGTTACTATGACATAATACTATATGTAAGATAAATAAGAGCATTACTGTGATAATTTGTGAATCAATTACTATGACATAAGACTATGTATAAGATTAATAAGAGCATTACTGTGATAATTTGTGAATCAATTACTATGACATAAGACTGTAAGATTAATAAAAGCAACTGATAATTTGTGAATCAATTACTATGACATAAGACTATATGTAAGATAAATAAGAGCATTACTGTTATAATTTGTGAATCAATAACTATGAAATTACAAAAAGTGACCTGAAGTTAGGGGGATACAAAGCAATGCTGCTGCTGCTGTTGATGATGATGATAAGATAAAGTAGATTTCTATAGTGCAATATCCCTGCGGATGCTAAATGCTCTGTGCACAAAGCCGTAAATACAAGTGCAAAATGCCCAAAGTTCACAAGCATTCAGCAAAAAATAAAGGCATATTAACAGACATAACTAGAAGGCAGAAGAAGAATCATCCACAAAAAATGTAGACATATTAACAGATATAACTACAAGGCAGAAGATGGTTGGTTGGTCGTGTTTAACGATGTGCTAGCAACTAATTAAAGGCTCTACCACGGCGAGAAAAAGTAATCTTACATTAAAATGTTTAGCAACAAAAACCGCCAAGTGATAATATAACCACAAGATCTCAAACAATAAAAGCTAACAAAAGAAGCAAAAATAATGTAAGAGAGTGGGTTAAGTGTAAAAAGAAGTGTTGTGGCCCATAAGGGAACCAACAAACCAAAAACCAAAAGCTATCAAGACATAAAACACTTCAATTTGATGGTAAAGTCCTAAATTCCTTGAAAAAAATAAAAATATAGCTGCCGATAGGACGGACCTAAACAAAGAAAACAAGGAGCCTGCAGTTAAAAAAAAAAAAACCTGCCGCAGGATACTCTGGAGTCCGGGACAAGTAATTAAAACATGTACAACATTAAAAATCCCTTGACACCAAGGACAAACTGGCGGTGGTTCACCTCCTAAAAGGTGCGACTGTGTGGCATAGGTGTGTCCTAGTCTTAGTCTGGAAAGAACTACCTCCTCCCGCCGCACAGGACGGCATGAAGGCAGACAGTCTGAACGAGAGGGAAGGGTGGCATGTAGCTTATTTTGACCCAGAATGTTACTTTTTGCGATGTCACTTTATGGGGCCTGTCAATGAACTGTTTTCTGTCCCATCGGCGTAGGGCTTCAAATGTTTTTTTGATTTGCGCACTGAACAAGGAATTGTCCAGAGCCCACACGCTTAATGGAAGAGAAATTGGAAGATATGTTCTTAAAACCTTTTGAAATAGCAAAAGAGGAAAGGGATGAGAGTGGCTGGGCCGGTTCTGTGCCCTCAACAACCAGAAATCTGGGCCAGGCCCCCTCAACATTCGCTCTCACACTCTCACAAACCTCATCCTCCCTGTCCGAAGACTCTACCTTTCGTACGCCTTTACCTAGTGTCAAGAACGCACGGAAAGTGTGGACAGGTCACACAACACACACTGACCTCACAGCGTTCTTCACGTGTCCTTTCACACAACAAAATACAAAGACCTGCACATGGGCTCGAACGTTTCTATTAATCGGGTGAACGTAAATCTATACTTTACTAAATAACAACAGAAAACTTCAGCACAAATATTCTACACTGAGTTTGCACCGAAACAAATATATCTAAGCAGTTTATATTAAAGTCCTTCAAGTTCTCTCTTCTTCTGTTGTTGGGGGGGGGGAGGGTAGACACGGCAAACAGTTCCCCTCTTTCAGTCTTGCTCTCTGGCGTTGATCATACGGACAGCCTACATTCACCAAATAACTCCGACAGTCTAACGGCAGACAAATGATCAAGTCAATAAAAATTCCACAGTAGGTAAATCCACACAGTTCTACGATCTTCTCAAGAGATCACACAGCAGTTGAGAAAATTAGTAAATCGAGGAACCACACAGATAATATTTCTCCACACAGTTCTACGATCTTCTCAAGAGATCACACAGCAGTTGAGAAAATTAATAAATCGAGGAACCACACAGTTACTCTTTCTCCATACAGTTAATATTTCTTTACACCGTTAATATGTATCCACACAGTTACTATTTATCCACACAGTTGCTATTTCTTCACACAGTTAATATTAATCCACACAGTACTATTAATTCCAACCTCTGTACCAAATTCCTCTTTTTCCTAGACGCTCACGTCTGCTTCTTCTTCCAATTTCTAAACAACGCCCCCTATCAACATTCAAACCAGGGGTCATAATCGCTATTCGTACAAGGGCGACAACCTCGTTACTTCGACGTTCAGGGGTGGTAACACATGTTCATAACACCTAGATTCCCCCCCTTTTTTTTTTGGTGCTGTAATAGAATGAGTATGTTTCGTTCCTTCTGCTCCCCACCCACCACGGAGTCCAACAAGGGGATGCGACCGAGCGGTACCACTTATGGCATTTCCAGCAGGGTCGCACCAGGGATACAGAAGGAATATACTCTGGCCTACAGAGTGTGGACCAGATTGACCCCAGCCTCAGCCTTCTAGCAAAGCGAGGGCACTGCACGACCAGCTGATTGATTGGTGTGGGCCACACCAACCTCCTGTCTAGAAGTCCGGGCCGAAGAAGTGAGTTGGTATGAAGGGCCGCAACCCATTAGGGACCTCAACCTCCAGGTTCCCATCCTCCCCCGACACGGGTTGCCCTGCACGGCAAAGGCAGGGGGCCTAAAGGAGCCCACAGAGAGATGAGCTAGATCAAAGAAAGGCAAGATGGGGAAAAAACAGGAGAGAGACTAGTGCAGACAGAAGATATGAAAGGTAAAACTGTGACAGGATAGGGAGAAAAAAGTATAGATAAAAGGGGCAGTGAGGGAGAAACAAGAATAGCATAAGAGAAAAGGGTGAGCCAACTTGGTCACCCAGCCAGAGAGAGGCTGGATGTTCACCGCCGGCTCGAGAAGTCGGGCCCACGGGGGCAGCCTACGCTAGACGAACTCTAACAGACACAGAGACAAGATACTGTCAAACTGAAATAAGACCTTGCTATTGTCTATGCCTTGCAAAAATTTCACCAATACACATTGGGTCGGGAGGTCAAGATCATGAATGATCATAAGCCATTAGAATCTATTCTCAAGAAACTTCTAGCATCAGCACCAAAACGACTGCAGATGCTACGTATCCAAGGATACCACTTTACTGTCACCTACAAGAAAGGCAAAGAAGTGCTTCTCGCACTGAGAACTGAGTTGTTGACAAGGCTTTGAACTTCACTATTCTTTTGGCAAAAAGTTTCATGTATAAATGCAGATTCCTGAAGGCCAATAGTCGATAAGTTTATGCCTTTTCTAAAGTCACGATATATTGTGGAGCAATATGTGGCATTTATTAATAGCACACAAATATCCTTTCGGAAACAGTGGCTCCCATTTAGTCATGTGATTTCTTAAATAACGGTACAATTTGTAATGAAACGTTCCCCTATATTGTATTATATGGATTGCCTTATGTGTTAGTCTATTATTTTATGTGTCTATTATGTTGCTTGTGTATATGTATATTGCTTAAATCTTGAAATATTTTTATTATAATTATATGTGTGGTACATATGTATTGTGAAAATAAAATTTAAAAAAATGCTCCTCGCAAACCCTCTGTCTCGTGCTTCAAGTGATGCAGCCAGCCAGCAAGAGGACTTTGAATATATCAACATGATCAACTATATACCAACAAGAAAAGAAAGACCAAACAAAAGGTAACCATGGAAGAAGATGGAAACCTACAGAAACTGAAAGATATGATTATGACAGGATGTGCAGATAAAAAAAATATAATTGCTAGCTGAACTGACACCATACCATTTTTCAACTTCAGAGATGAACTGTCTGTGTAAGACGGATCTTCTTTTCAAAGGTGAAGGAGTCATAGTACCGTCCGCAATGCGCACTGCAATGAAACACTCAGTACACTCAGCTCATTCAGGAATTGATGCTTGCTTGAAGCGAGCCAGAGAGTGTCTGTAATAGCCAGGAATATCTGGCGATAACAAGAACTTTATCTTTACCTATGAGATCTGTCAAGCACACCCAACTGCAAATCAACCAGAGACTTCAACCAAACAACCTTCCCGCCAGACCATGGGAAAAAGTTGGTGTTGACATTTTTAAACTTGACGAGAAGAACTACATGGCTACTGTTGATTATCTCACAAACTACTGGAAGATTAATAGAGTAGAAAGCATCAAAAGTTCAATCGTGGTCAAGAAACTCAAGGCTCACTTTGCTCAGTGATCACTATGGATTACCATGTGTGATAATAACAGACAATGGTCCACAGCTCGTCTCGGACAATTTCAAGAACTTTGCACACTCCTTTGATTTCGAGCACAGAACATCAGGTCCATTCCACAGCCAAAGCAATGTAAAGGCTGAATCAGCTGTAAAGTCTGCAAAATCACTACTGAAGAATAACAGATGGCGATCAATGTTTGGTTATATTAAACTACAGAAATATTCGTAGACAAAATGCAGTCAAGCCCGTCACAATGTTTCTTCAACAGAAGTACAAGAACCTTGCTACCTACCTCTGAGAACCTGTTGAAGCCACACATTGGTCTAGAAACGGACATAATAAAGCTTCGTGCCAGTCAAAAGAAACAGAAGGAGAACTTTGACAAAAAAGCGAAAGATCTTCCCCATCTACAGAAAGGAGACCGAGTTGTAAAGCAACCATTTACTACTGGATAAAGAAATGGACAAAAGGAGCTGTTGTATCGTGCAATGAACCCTCTTATGGTGTTGAAAGCGATGAAGGTGGTGTACATCGACGCAATTGAGGGGATCTACGGTTGACACCATATCCGCAATCGCAACAGTCACCAGACAGTCTCCATTCTCCATCTTCAGCGCAGCCTCACAGCACAGACACAACTGTCTCGGACACAACTGTCAACTTCGTCGTCGTCACGATCACATGCATCATCACCTGAGACAATGCATAGAGTACCACCCACGCCAGCAAAGACAACTCCACATAAACCTGCTGCACCGATCAGACTTCCAAGATGCTTGTGCGCACCACCAGTTCTGGGCGAGAGATTAGGCCCACGAGGGTGAAAGACTTTGTGCATAATTGAAAGAGTTAATCACGTGAGTCTGGACAATGCGTTACATGCTGCTCACTTTGTTTCTTCCTTTGTTCTGTACAGACACAGTTTCTTCAAAGAACGGCGATGTTGCATTATGTAAGTTATCTCGAGAGTTATTTTCTTTCTCCCTTTCTCTTCTCTCTGAATGAAGATGGTCGCTCAGTTACGCGTGAGAGTCTGGGTGTCTTACCTTGAGTGACTGTGTACAAAGTAATCAAAAACAAATACAACACAACAAGGGTTCTAAGCCCAAGCCCTAGTGTAGCGTACAAGGGGGTACAGCAGTTGAGTATTGTTTTGTTCGACACACAGGTGTGCCTTGGTTTGACACTGCCACGCTGGAAGTCACGAGAACTTGAAAGTCTCGGTTTTTACCTTATTTCACGTGCGAGCAGAGCAGAGCTCCATCCGTCCAGGTGGTTAGGGTGTCTTGTTTTTCTGTCGCTGTCATGCGAGTTGCATGAGAAAATTGAGGTTTTGGATATTTTAAAATTTTATGTGTGGGGCGGGCTTAGCTCACCTTGTGGCGATGTAAACAAGGGTGGGTATATTAGACCCGACATTTAGCAAGTAAGGAGGATGCTCGATTTGGACGATGGATATTCCGGCAATCCTGGTGTGTTGCTGCTGTGTGCTGTCACTGACGGAGGTGCAGTCTTCATTCAGGCCTACCAGTCGTCATAGTGTATGTCGACGTGAGGCGCTAGAGAGAGCGCTGGTTAGTGACAAGAGTTGTCACCGTACTTACTGGTATTCAAGCCGAGGGCTGTGATTCTACTACCGGTACAGTACAGAAAGAACTTTTGCTGAAATCTGGATACAGGCGTCTGAGAACTTATCTGACGTAAACAAGAGGGACTCCGCCGAGAGCGAGGAAGGCTGTGGGAAACTACGGGTTTTGACGGCTGGAGCTGGCGCATAGACGGCCTGTGGTTCGGCAAAGACGAGTGAAAGGGTGTCCGCGTATCTCCAAGGTGGGGAGTGTCATGAGATAACTCGAGGGGGTAGGTAACAATCTGCCCACTTAGTGTCTAGAGCGCCTTGTTGACAAGCCTGAGGCCCTTTGGCGAGGAAGTAGGGGGCGTATGTTTTGGTATGGGCGCCTAAATGGACGCGTGGAACAGAAGGTGCTAAGTGATTTCGGCCGCCATGCGTGACCGATGGCTGGCTAACGTCAACAAAGTCTGGGGAGAGGGGAAATATTCCTCGGGGCAGACCGCACGTGGTTCCCGCCAAACCAAGTAATAGGACAGGGGGGAGGGAGGTTTAGCCACCTGACCACAACCACCTGTAGGCGTGGCCTGTGGTCAGAGAGAGATCTCCTCCTGTCGTTTGCTGACTCTAATTGTAGCTGATTGGATGATGAGTTATTGACCAATGGCATCCCTCGTTGTATGTATCTGTGAGAATGTGGAGAGATAAATAGAGAGACAAGACACATTTCACTGGCTTTTCGGCGAACGTCTGAGTGGGGGAGCAACGGGTCACCAGCCAAAGCGGCTTCAGCTTTCTAACGCCAGCTACACTTCTGCCTCGGACCAAGTCTTAGCCACGAGGGCAAGACTCGGGAGGAAAGAAGTCGGGTTAGAGAACCTTGAGAGAAGGAGGCAAGTAATTGGCGACGGACTGTCAAGACTGCCTGCTGTTGTCGTGGAGAGGAAAGGGCTGTGTGACTGTGGGCTCGCTCTACCGGTGTGAGAGGTAGAGGCTCAACGTTGAGGCCGCCAGAAGTCGTCGGGTCTCAAGGACTGAGACCGTCTGTGGTGGTGTTTGCTTGGCGGCTGTACGAGGCATTACAGTCGTCGAGGAACCCACGTGTGTACCTCGCGTGGTACAAGGCTCGAATCTGGGTCACCGAGAGTAGCAGTCGTCGCTCTCTGACGTGGTGACAGTTCGAGGGAGGAAGACGTCAGACCATCAGACATCACTTCGAAGGGAAATCGTCAGTGTGTCGTGGCAGTCAACTGAAGTATCGGACTCTCAACAAACCAGCTGTAACAGAGCTAAGTTGGTGCGCTTGCGAGTGTGTATGGTATTTGTAAAGAGAGGCAACAGCACTGTAACATCAGAAGTACGCTCTAGCACGGATAGTATTGGGACCCCCCTAGACGAGTCCATTTGATTATGTTTTGCTTGAAATGTTTTGTATGAATAAATCTGTTCTTTATTGTCCTATTGAAATCACACGTCGTTGAGTATTGTGTTCGGGGAAGAGCAGGGGTGGGGGCTCGTGAGCCAAGTTGTGTAATTGGATGACCGACGTGTGATTATCGTGTGTTTTCCCCTGCAGTTAATGTTGACGTGGGCGGCTAGTGTTGAGTAACTAGTGCCCACGTTCCCATTCCCCGGGGCCAGTATTCACGTTCTGGTTGAAAGACCAGGGATACTGTCACAGGGAGGAGCATCCGATACCGAGAGGCTGAATGACTGACTTGCGTGGGGCGATATCCTACAGACGATATCCGAAGTTTCCGGAGGTCCAATGACGTGAGGCAGAGGCATGGGCTTCCGATGATCTAACACCAGAAGAACATCCCCAACGAAGTAAGACTTTGATTAAGGTAGAGTGACGCACCAGATGTCCTCCCTGTATAACTCATACGTAAGGAGTTGCTAAAATATTTGTAAAAAGAAATAACTTGAACTTTAAAAGAAAAAGGGTCAAGTGGAGAACTTTGTGTTTGCGCTTCGGGTCCAGAGTGGGAAGAAATTAAGCACGCGTAGGAAGACGGATAGGTTATCCTTACTGAGGAGGTGATAATAATAATAATAATAATAATAATAATAATAATAATAATAATAATAATAATAATGTGAGCTTTTATAGCGCAGTTCCCCAGCAAAAACCAGGCTCACCGCGCTTGACAAAGAAAAATCTGTCAACAAGAAAAGAGAGAAAAGTGCCCTTGAAGCAACCAGAAAAAATTAAAATTCATAAGGGTAATTTCAACACACACGTGGACAAATAGACACACGGACACGTCAACATGAATAGAACATACATAGGTTTCTCTACATCGTTTCACATGTACAGATAACTTTTCTCACACATGCACATGCTTGTTGTTGAACATGTTAGTATTACTAGAGGAAAAAATAACCTTTAAATTGATACCAAAAACATGGGGACTAAAGCATAGTGCTCTAAAATCAACTGTGAAAAAATAGATAGCGATTTTTATGGACACGAAATACACACTGATTAATATTGGCATCAGAAGATGTCAAATTCCATAAACTACAAAACAAGCAGGTCTTTTGCTCAGAAACCAGCTCTCTAATGTGTCGAGATCTGCTGTAAAGGTAAAGCCGCATTGCGCTCCAAACGTCAATCGCCGCCATGGCCGACAAGGTAACCTTGGAATCAATGCAGAGGTTTATGCAGGATGTTTCTTCCTCCATTATTCGCATCGTTCTGTTTGAGAAGGATTGTCGGTGAGCTCACACATTTATTTCATGATTTTGCAGTTCATTTAGTACGGAAAGCTCAATGACATGGATGTGTTATTGCATGTGTTAGTTTTAGAACAGCCGAATTCTTGTAGTACGATCATCAGGTTAGTTTTAAAATCACCATAAAAGCCAGATTCTGTTCAAGAATTTCTGGATTGAGCCACAGGAGGCAATCAACAGCATGTTGGGGTAGTCAGAGTCTGTTCACTGGCGCCAGTCGTAACGATTGTGGAGAGAGTTGTGGATGCCAGTGAGACACGCCCCTGTGTATGTTACCTTCACTATGCAAGTATTTCAGAGCATGTAGTATAATCCACAAGATCTGTGTGACCACTAGCTCTATACACAGGATCTGTGTGACCGCTAGTTTTATACACAGGATCTGTGTGACCACTAGCTCTATACACAGGATCTGTGTGACCGCTAGTTCTATACACAGGATCTGTGTGACCGCTAGTTCTATACACAGGATCTGTGTGACCGCTAGTTCTATACACAAGATCTGTGTGACCGCTAGTTCTATACACAGGATCTGTGTGACCGCTAGTTCTATACACAAGATCTGTGTGACCGCTAGTTCTATACACAGGATCTGTGTGACCGCTAGTTTTATACACAGGATCTGTGTGACCACTAGCTCTATACACAGGATCTGTGTGACCGCTAGTTCTATACACAGGATCTGTGTGACCGCTAGTTCTATACACAGGATCTGTGTGACCGCTAGTTCTATACACAAGATCTGTGTGACCGCTAGTTCTATACACAGGATCTGTGTGACCGCTAGTTCTATACACAAGATCTGTGTGACCGCTAGTTCTATACACAGGATCTGTGTGACCGCTAGTTCTATACACAGGATCTGTGTGACCGCTAGCTCTATACACAATATATGTGACCACTAGCTCTATACACAATATGTGTGACCACTAGCTCTATACACAGGATCTGTGTGACCACTAGCTCTATACACAATATATGTGACCACTAGCTCTATACACGGGATCTGTGTGACCACTAGCTCTATACACAATATATGTGACCACTAGCTCTATACACAGGATCTGTGTGACCACTAGTTCTATACACAATATATGTGACCACTAGCTCTATACACGGGATCTGTGTGACCGCTAGTTCTATACACAATATGTGTGACCACTAGCTCTATACACAGAATCTGTGTGACCACTAGCTCTATACACAATATGTGTGACCACTAGCTCTATACACGGGATCTGTGTGACCGCTAGTTCTGGCAGTCCTGTTATGTAAAAGGCAGGCAGCAGGTGACGGCGAGAACCTGAGCCCACAGCAGGTATGACTGTCTACAGTTCATGGCGATAGACGAAACTACAGTAATGTGAGAGAATAATCTCATGTTGTAACTGCTTAGTTAATACAAATAGTTCTTGTCCATAGATAATCGTAGATAAGCTGGGGACGCAGCAAATGCAGTCTGTAGGTGTAGATCAAACTGTAGATCCAAACAAAATCATGCGACGAATGGCGTAATAAACCGTCAGCTGGCTTTCGATTGGAATGCAGAAGGCCGTTGTTGGAACTAAATCCCCGCAGACAAGAAAATCATTGAAACAGAAAGACAAAGAAGCATGTGTCAAATAATAGGGACAAAACTCACCACAGGTCATAGAAGACAACAACAAAAATACTGAGAGCTAGTCCCCTCCAGCCGGTTAAGCGAAGGGACATGATAAGGCCTAGGGTGTGCTACCCATTCTGACTCTGTTGTTAGAACCAAGTATTTGTGTGTTGGTGCCGAGGGCACTGTCGCTGAAAGACATTTCTTCATATTTTTGTTTTGATATACCTGTTAGACACTATTGTTTGTCAACAATTGCTCCTTGTGTATGCCTATTTATTGTTTACGTCAGCTTGAGGGGCGTAATAATCCAAGAAAGAGAGGGATTTTCAGGCTACGTCTAGCCGTGAGAGTTTAAAGAAATGCTAAATATCATGTTTGACTAACTGCTCGTGTTAACTACTGATGCTTTGCCTTGTATAGAGCAGTACTGAGCATATTTTTTTGTGTATTTAAATTGTGATTCTTGTGGTCAATAAGTATTTGTCTCTTTGAGGGACGTTCTACACCAGAGTGGTCATTTGTTGATTGTGTTGGCTTAACGAATGCGCGTGTCTGCGGATGACTCGTCGTGTGTATGCGGGTGATCCGTGACACCTAGACACTCCTCTACTCCTTGATTATCTACAGACATCTCGTGCTCTGGCATTGGCAGAAAATCCGACAACATCTATAATTATGTATGTACTGGTGTTATCTCAACCCTCAGGGCAAAATCAAAGTATGCAAGCACAATATTGATAGTGTTATCTCAGACATCAAGACAACATTCAGTATGTATGTACAACACTGATGTTGAAAAGTCAAGACAACATTCAGAATGCATGTACGATACTGATGGTGCAAGTCAAGACAACATTCAGTATGTATGTACAACACTGATGTTTGAAAAGTCAAGACAACATTCAGCATGCATGTACGATACTGATGGTGCAAAACATGACGCTTTAAAAGTCAAGACAACATTCAGTATGTATGTACAATACTGATGGTCTAATACACTAGACAACATTCAGTATGTATGTACAATACTGATGGTCTAATACAAGACAACATTCAGTATGTATGCACCAGTGCTTTCCTTACATCAGGTTCAAAAGTATCCAGCAGATTAGGCGTCGAATCCAGCCTGTGATGTTAGTTAAAGAATAACTCGCCCATTAAGCCACTCACTCAAAATACAAAGAAATATACAAGCAAACCAAACACCACAACAAACTAAGAAAATAAATACATAAACAAACCAGACACAACAGTAAGCTAGGAAAATAAGTCATAAAGCATCCAGTCTCCCCTTGCTGCTCCCTGATTCTCTGCGCATGTTACAAGACAGTTGGCCTAGCCTTGTGGTTGCACAGTGTAATATTCAAATGAGAGGTTGGACTTCTCTATCTCCACTGTGGACTACTGGAACACGGTAATCCTCTTTAATGAAAGAGACCATTGGTGATGAAAGTTGCATTACACAGGGTCATAAAGAACGAAAATTTAGTTTCTCAGATTATAAACTTTTGAGCTATAAGCTCTAACCCTTGAGTTTTCATGGGCTGAGGGTGGAGCAAATGTTAAGTGGGTCACTCACTGGTACAATAAATCTTGGAACTTACACAGGGTTTAAGTATACAAATGGGGCGTAGGTTGAACCGTAACCCAAGTAACTCACATGCCATGTAATGGGTCAGAGATGGTGTCTAGGTTTACCTTTACCCCGAGTGTCACTTACTGTAGTAGGTGCAGACCCGAAGTGTCAACGACTGCAGCAGGTTAGTGTCAAATTTTATACCCTACTATTTCATTTACCCGATCAGGGTTAGTGCTCAATGTTAACCATGAAATGCTACTCACTGGAGCAGGGTTAGTGCTCAATTGTAACCATGAAATGCTACTCACTGGAGCAGGCATTGCCTGTGCTACCTCACGGGTTGTCGGCTTGCTAGTAACATCAATGAACTTCCAGGCAGTCTGCGGATGATCACTGGGTTTGTCTCCAACTTCAGTGCCACGTTGAATGCTGACCCCAAAGATATCTTCATGGAACCTGTTGGCGTTCTGGAGACACGAGCAGAAACTGTTAGCATTTGGGTCGTGAATACGAATCGTCCTTATGTGTGGGTTAAGTAGCCAAAGTTTACGACCTCTTTAAACAGTTTATTCTATTTATGTTACTTTTAGCTTTACGCTGAGAAAAATAGTACGTGAGGGTCGAGTGTAGTGTAAAGACTGCAGAACTGTGTGTGGTAGAAGCTGGCCAAGAGGTAAGCTGAAGGCCGATTGGCCAGTAAGGCAGCCAGTTAGCGATGATTGGCCCGCGGGTTTGTTTTGGGTCCGGGAGTGCGGAGGGGAGCCGCGAGAGAGGGAAAGGCGACACCCCTCAACCCCCACCTTCCCTAGGTGGACGCAGCATCGATGCCGTCGACACGGCCGGGTACCCCTGCCACTTTAGCCCTCGGGCGATATAAAAGGAAAGGGAGTAGTTTGACAGGGGGAGACGAGAGAGAGAAGTCAAGCGAGCAACAATCGAGAAGGACGCCAGCCAGCAGCCCGGTTGATAAAGTTACCTAACGTGTACTGTGTACTGTGTGCAGCTGACCAGCAAGCGGTCGCCAAAATAAAAAGGTTCCAACAACCTACGGCACGCGTTGAGTGTGTTGTTGTGTGCCGTGTGGTAGGTCACCCTGTTACAATATCATCTTCGGTGACCCCTTATTTTCAACCCGCAAGCCAAGAAACCCATCAACTCATCGGGAGCTTCGTCTCGCATGACATCGCCCCCGCGATGGTTTCATACTGTCTGTCAACACCTCCCTCAAGATCAGTCACCAACTAGTAGGTAATAAGGGTTACAAGGGTGTGTTTCATCTTGTCCTGTTCAATGTCCTTCGTCAAAGAAGTTACATCTACTCCACCTCTATGGCGGCCTGTCCTCCTGTTCATGTTTGACTCTCACCTAAGGCCGTCTTCCTTACACGTGCCCTCTAACGCTTGTACAAAAGGCTCTTTGAATTACTTAAGTGGTCTCTGGGTTGAGGAGCAAGGCATTAGGTGTGGATCTGTGGTTGAC
This sequence comes from Marisa cornuarietis, assembly GCA_004794655.1. Classification (NCBI taxonomy): domain Eukaryota; kingdom Metazoa; phylum Mollusca; class Gastropoda; order Architaenioglossa; family Ampullariidae; genus Marisa; species Marisa cornuarietis. The sequence continues at coordinate 124,653 of SMMW01000093.1, forward strand.
TTTTTATCTACAGATTTTCCTGTCGTACTTTACGTTACTACTTGTTATGCCACTTGGAAGCTGGAATGTGTGGCGAACTCTGTCAGTTGGTCAGTCCATCCAGTACCCACTTCTCTCTCCGACAATTAGTACAAGTCATCTACACCAGGTGTAAATCAGTACAAGTCAAGGAACTGCCGAGTGCAGTCACTTCAGACACTAGCAGGTATATAGTTACAAAGTCAAGACAAAGTCAGGTACAGTAACACAGTAAAGACACCTACATCACACAGTCCAGATAGTCAGTCAGTCAGTCAGTCAGTCAGTCCCTTGCCTGGCACCTGGCGTTGGGGGAGCACATGGACAGACGCAGCTGACAGGGGCCGCCACTCTTGTCTATTGTGGGCGATAGTCAGCAGGTCCTGTACAGGACGACCAGTCCAGTCTTTGATGTTCGTAAGTCAGTTCTTTCTCTGACCACCGCGGCGTCGGCCACCATCCAAGGTGCCTTGAAGGATAGTCTTCGATAAGGTGTCGTGCCGGGTCACATGACTAAAGAAGACCAGCTTACGTCACTTGACTGTTGATAGTAGAGGTTCCTGGTGTCCTACCAGTGTGGCAATCTTGTTTCTTACAAAGTCGTTGGTTTTATGTTCTTTGTATGAGATCCGGAGCAGCCTCCTCAGACACTTGTTCTCGAATGCTTGGATTCTCCTTTCCGTGCCGGCGAGCAGAGTCCACGTGTCACATCCGTAGAGCAGGATCGGCACTACCAGGGATTTGTATAGCCTGTACTTGGTAGCGAACCTTATCTTGTGACTATGCCAGATCCCATCTAGCCTAGCCATTGCTGCTGTTGCTGTCGCGATCCTGATGCGGATATCTTGCGTGGAGCTGCCGTCCTAGGAGAGGGTGGCTACCAAGTACTTGAAGCTTCTTACCTCTTTGAGCTGTACCCTGTTCATATAGATCTCTGCTTTGCTGTTGCCATTGATCATAACTTTGGTCTTTTCAGTGCTGGTCTCCATTCCATATGCGTTTGAGCTGTCTGTCAGTCTGTTGGTGACGTATTGCAGTTCCGTGTTTTTATCTGCTAACAGATCTGTGTCATCTGTTGTAGCGTACAAGGGGGTACAGCAGTTGAGTATTGTTTTGTTCGACACACAGGTGTGCCTTGGTTTGACACTGCCACGCTGGAAGTCACGAGAACTTGAAAGTCTCGGTTTTTACCTTATTTCACGTGCGAGCAGAGCAGAGCTCCATCCGTCCAGGTGGTTAGGGTGTCTTGTTTTTCTGTCGCTGTCATGCGAGTTGCATGAGAAAATTGAGGTTTTGGATATTTTAAAATTTTATGTGTGGGGCGGGCTTAGCTCACCTTGTGGCGATGTAAACAAGGGTGGGTATATTAGACCCGACATTTAGCAAGTAAGGAGGATGCTCGATTTGGACGATCGATATTCCGGCAATCCTGGTGTGTTGCTTGCTGTGTGCTGTCACTGACGGGGGGTGCAGTCTTCATTCAGGCCTACCAGTTGTCATAGTGTATGTCGACGTGAGGCGCTAGAGAGAGCGCTGGTTAGTGACAAGAGTTGTCACCGTACTTACTGGTATTCAAGCCGAGGGCTGTGATTCTACTACCGGTACAGTACAGAAAGAACTTTTGCTGAAATCTGGATACAGGCGTCTGAGAACTTATCTGACGTAAACAAGAGGCCGGGACTCCGCCGAGAGCGTGGAAGGCTGTGGGAAACTACGGGTTTTGACGGCTGGAGCTGGCGCATAGACGGCCTGTGGTTCGGCAAAGACGAGTGAAAGGGTGTCCGCGTATCTCCGAGGTGGGGAGGAGCATCCGATACAGAGAGGCTGAATGACTGACTTGCGTGGGGCGATATCCTACAGACGATATCCGAAGTTTCCGGAGGTCCACTGACGTGAGGCAGAGGCATGGGCTTCCGATGATCTAACACCAGAAGAACATCCCCAACGAAGTAAGACTTTGATTAAGGTAGAGTGACGCACCAGATGTCCTCCCTGTATAACTCATACGTGTGGAGTTGCTAAAATATTTGTAAAAAGAAATAAGTTGAACTTTAAAAGAAAAAGGGTCAAGTGGAGAACTTTGTGTTTACGCTTCGGGTCCAGAGTGGGAAGAAATTAAGCACGCGTAGGAAGACGGATAGGTTATCCTTACTGAGGAGGTGATAAGGCCTAGGGTGTGCTACCCATTCTGACTCTGTTGTTAGAACCAAGTATTTGTGTGTTGGTGCCGAGGGCACTGTCGCTGAAAGACATTTCTTCATATTTTTGTTTTGATATACCTGTTAGACACTATTGTTTGTCAACAATTGCTCCTTGTGTATGCCTATTTATTGTTTACGTCAGCTTGAGCGGCGTAATAATTAGAGAAAGAGAGGGATTTTCAGGCTACGTCTAGCCGTGAGAGTTTTAAAGTAATGCTAAATATCATGTTTGACTAACTGCTCGTGTTAACTACTGATGCTTTGCCTTGTATAGAGCAGTACTGAGCATAAATTTTGTGTATTTAAATTGTGATTCTTGTGGTCAATAAGTATTTGTCTCTTTGAGGGACGTTCTACACCAGAGTGGTCATTTGTTGATTGTGTTGAGTTAACGAATGCGCGTGTCTGCGGATGACTCGTCGTGTGTATGCGGGTGATCCGTGACATTTTATGGTGACCCCGACGTGATCACTTTGGTGTAGACTGTGCTAGTCGTATTAATTGTTGCAGTTAGTAGCTTGAGCACTTGGGCAAGTTTTAAAGTTTCTCCGTTCTTAAGGTTGTCAATATTTTGCGTGGGGTTTTGATTCCCCGTCTCCGATTATACGGGTCTGTCAGTGTGTATAGTTCTGCTGACAGAGAGGGCCATAGGACTTGCCTTACTTTTGCGTGTTGTCTATTTTTCCAAGCTCTATCTTCGTAGAATCTCTCTGAATTTCTATTACTCTTTTATTTTATTTTATATATATATTTTTTTATTTTAACTTTTGTTTTGATAATATTATTTATTTTATTTCTTGAGACGTGTAGTTACACGTGTAAGTTTGCTTTGTGTTTTTATTTGATTTATTGATTTAGCATTGCCAATTGCTCATGTTTGGGTTTTGGCGTGCGAATTAAGATTTTTTATTAGTTTATTTTAGCTATGTTTAATGTAGAACGTCTCTCTTTGTTTTATTAGAATTTTGTAGAGCGTACCTGTATTGTTTGCCTAAGGCAAGAGGGAATTATTATTATTTAACTGTGTAGAGAGTTACACTAAATCTTCTGGTGATTATTTGATTGTTTGCAATATTTTTTTTGTTGTTTTGTTAGTTTGGTAATATATTTGTTTGTATAAGTGATAATATTTCATAGGTTAATTGAGTTAAAAGAAAATGGAATCTTTAGACATGGATATCTATATCCAACAGGGTCAGAAGTTAGGGCACACAGGTCCCGCTCTAGCAGAATATGTCCAACAGTGCGTGGATAGGTACGAGCGACTTAGAGAAAGAGAGGAGAAACAGAAAGAGAGGGAAATGGAAAGAGAAGAGAGACAGAAAGAAAGGGAAATGGAAAGGGAAAGAGAAGAGAGACAGAAAGAAAGGGAAATGGAAAGGGAAAGAGAAGAGAGACAGAAAGAAAGGGAAAGAGAAGAAAGAGAAGAGAGACAGAAAGAGAAGGAAACAGCTTTCGAGTTGGAAAAGCTCAGACTTCAAGCTACAATTAGACCCGTAGCTGAGGAAGCGACCCAGTCAGGTACTGGAGGGAACCGAGGTCATATTCCCAAACTCCCCATGTTTAGGGAAGATAAGGATGACATAGACTCGTTCATCTTTAGATTTGAGGCTCATGCTCATGCCTTACGTTGGGATTTGCGTCAATGGCCGCTACATTTGTCTGCGTTATTGCAGGGGGAAGCTTTATCGCTTTATCATGCGCTTAGCGCCAGTGGAATAGTGGAGTATGATTCGCTGAAAACAGAATTACTCCAGAAGTATCAATGTACCGCCGAAGGGTTTCGAGAACGGTTCCGAAACGTTCGACCCGAACCACAGGAGTCTATGGCAGCTTTTTTTTCAAGAATGTCTGGGTTAGCAAATAGGTGGGTAACTCTGGCTGAAGCCGACAAAACATATGATGGCCTACTAGACCGTTTGCTACGAGAACAAATCTTACAGAGTGTAGCAAAGCAATTATCCGTTTTTCTTCGAGAAAGAGAATTTAAAACGGCCGCCGAAATGATAGCAAGTGCGGAGAAATATAGGCAGGCTCATATGAACCGAAGTATGGCGAGGAAAAATGATTCGTATCGAGTAGCCAACGTAGGAGTAAATAACCACCGGTCATCTCCAAATTCTAAGTCACCCAGAAAAGGAGGAAGTCCTCACCGTAATACAACAAACCCCAAAGGAAACTATCAGCCTAGAAGTGAGTCTTCCAGCTCTAGTCCTAATGTTTCCAATCGAAGTACATCATTTCCTCAGAGAAGTAACTGGCAGAGAAAAGAAGGAAACAACTTGCAGAGAAATAGGAATGAGATTGTCTGCTATGCTTGTAAGAAAGCAGGACATATGATGCGAAACTGTCCGACCTTTGAACTAATGAGGAGAACAGATAAGTCCGCTCCAGTCGCTGCCAATGTGGTTATCCTCTGTAGTAGCCTTAGCAGTGAGGAGACTGGACGCCTTCCGTTATATCCAGGGTATGTTCGAGGAACACCAATCACTGTACTGAGAGAAACAGGAGCCACTACAGCGGGCATACGAGCATCGCTAGTTAAACAGACAGAATACACTGGGCAGCACCAGTCATGTATCACATTCGGTGGTAAGACAGAGGTTTTTCCTGTTGCCGAAGTTTCAGTAAACACTCCTTTTTATACTGGAAAACTAAGATGTTGTGTTATAGAAGATCCAGTAACAGACCTCATTTTAGGAAATGTGGATGGAGTAGAATGCGAGTTCAGAACAGGAACTCAAACAGCAGCAGTCACTACGAGGGCACAACGGAAGCGTGACTCCGAGACACCAGACCCTTTACATCTTCCCAAACCAGCAATGGATATAACTAGAAAAGAGTTATTACAACTCCAGCAAGAGGATGCAACATTGGACTCATGTCGATCAGCAGCCGATCAAGTAGATGGAGGCAACACAGATGGGAGTTTTGTTTACAAACATGGAATGCTAAATCGATTCTCCCATAATAAGACAGGGCCAATAAAACAGGTAGTAACACCACACAAACTCCGGGCCTCAGTATTATGCGCGGCCCACGATGGTATTCTGGCGGGACATGTAGGTATCCGTGCCACCCTTGAGCGGGTGCTCACTCACTGTTGGTGGCCAGGGGTGAGGAAAGACACCCGAAGGTATTGTCAGACCTGTGATATCTGTCAGAAGACCATTGCGCCGGGAAGAAACAGGCCTGTACCACTCCAACACGTCCCTACTATAGATGTACCATTCAAACGAGTTGCAATAGACCTGATGGGACCAATCCATCCACCATCTAATGAGGGGCATACTCACATATTAAGTATCATAGATATGGCCTCCAGATATCCAGAAGCAATACCCCTGAAAAGAATCGACAGTATAACCGTTGCCGAGGCTCTCTTAACAGTATTTGCTAGGATGGGATTACCAGAAGAAATTCTCTCGGACCAGGGAACACAGTTCATGTCAGAAGTTATGCAGGACTTCTTGAAATTAGTTTCGATAAAAAGACTAAGGTCATCCCCCTACCACCCACAAACCAATGGGTGCGTTGAAAGATTTCATGGGACTTTGAAGCCCATGCTCAGGAAAATAGTGCACCGGCAACCGAGAGATTGGCACCGCTATCTGCCAGCATTACTGTTCGCTTGTAGAGAAAGGACCCATGAGAGCACTGGATTCTCCCCTTTTGAACTAGTCTTTGGACGAAAACCAAGAGGTCCCCTTGATCTCCTGATCACTACTTGGACAGAAAAGGAGAATTCTGATGAAGAGGTAAAAACAACATATCAATATATTTATGACCTGAAAAACTTGCTACACGACAGTTACCAGTTGGCTCAAGAGAATAACCATAGAACAGCGGCTAGAAACAAACGTTATTATGACCGGAAAACACAACAACGAACTCTACATGCCGGAGATGAAGTACTTGTACTGTTACCTACATCCACTAACAAGTTACTTATGCAGTGGAAAGGACCATTTTTGGTGATCAAGGAACATCATCCGGACTATGTGATTAAGATGCGGGGAGAAGAAAAGATTCTCCACATCAATATGTTACGTCAGTACCACCGACGTCAAACATGCGAGGAGGAACAGGTTTGTGATAAACCAACAGCAGCCAACTGTGGGCAAGCCACAGGAGAACAGCCTATAACCTTTTCTGAACTCCTATCAGAGGAGATATGCCCACAGGAATTTAGAATAAAAGTTGAAGAATCTGACAATAAACCAAAGAAGTATGTGTCCAACGTCACACTACTAAAAGATTATACAGATGAGGATGCAGTAAAAATTCCCGTCCTTCCTGAAGAGATGGAGGAAGATATAAGTAGCATTAAAATGGGAACTGAGCTAACAGAATCCCAAAAAGAACAACTAAGAAACATATTAGAAAGATACCAGCACATACTCACTGTTATGCCAGGTCAGTTTAAAGGGCCAATTGAACACGAAATTCGTGTGACATCCACAGAAGGCATCGGACAACGACCTTACCCACTACCGTTTGCTCTTCAGAACACTGTAGAGAAGGAAGTGAGTAGGATGATACAGATGGGGTTAATTGAACCATCGTCATCCCCATATGCGTCTCCCGCATTGCTAGTCCGAAAGAAAGATGGTACGGTGAGATTCTGCATTGATTACCGAGCCTTGAATAAAATAACGGAATTTGATTCAGAGCCAATTCCCGACCCTGAACTGGTGTATAGCCAATTGGGCCAAGTACGTTATTTTTCCAAAATCGACTTGGCAAAAGGCTATTGGCAGATACGAGTGAAGAAAGAAGACAGGCCAAAAACAGCCTTTCAGACCACCAAAGGTTTGTTTCAGTGGGTTAGAATGCCGTTTGGTCTAGCTACAGCTCCAGCAACGTTCGCAAGAGCTATGCGAGCACTTCATTTGGAAAGATTCTCAACCCATACTTTTTTTGACGATTTATTAATCGCCAGTAAGACTTGGGAAGAACATTTAGTCCACCTAGAAGGTGTGTTACAGACATTAGACCAGTATCAACTAACGGCAAGGCCTTCAAAAATTCAGATGGGATTTCAGAGCTTGGAATTCCTGGGACACGTAGTGGGAGAGGGACAGTTACGTCCTAGCGTTGAAAAAATTAATAAAATTCTCAAACTTCCCACTCCCTGTACCAAGAAGCAAGTGAGATCACTATTGGGTATAATCAGCTATTATAGACGATATGTCCCTAACTTTGCCACAGTGGTCGCACCCATTACCAATTTGACAAAGGGTAATGGTCCAAAACAAATTCATTGGTCGAATGAATGTGCACAGGGACTAAAACAGATACAATCTGTGTTATCATCCCAACCTATACTGACATTACCCAACTTTGATAAACCGTTTTTAGTCCAGACGGATGCGAGCGGTGTAGGGCTGGGAGCCGTACTCATGCAGGAGTATGGTGGCGATCGTTTTCCGGTGGCCTATGCCAGCCGCAAAATGACAGGCCCCGAAACACGATACGGGAACGGGAGTGCTTAGCGATCATATGGGGAATTTTAAAATTCTCAAGGTACCTTTATGGTAGAGAATTTATTCTACAGACGGATCATCGACCTCTTCTTTTCCTCAAGACAGCAGTTTATCACAATTCCCGCATTATGAGATGGATGTTGGCTCTTCAAGAGTTCCACTTTACTGTTGAAACCATCAAAGGAACAGAAAATCAGTTCGCAGACAGTTTATCTCGGGTAGAATGTGACCAATCTATCCCGTAGATAAGTAAATAAGTGCAGCAAAGAAAGAAAATGTTTATATTAATTTTCCGTTCTTTTTTTCCCAAGGAGGGAGGAATGTAGCGTACAAGGGGGTACAGCAGTTGAGTATTGTTTTGTTCGACACACAGGTGTGCTTTGGTTTGACACTGCCACGCTGGAAGTCACGAGAACTTGAAAGTCTCGGTTTTTACCTTATTTCACGTGCGAGCAGAGCAGAGCTCCATCCGTCCAGGTGGTTAGGGTGTCTTGTTTTTCTGTCGCTGTCATGCGAGTTGCATGAGAAAATTGAGGTTTTGGATATTTTAAAATTTTATGTGGGGCGGGCTTAGCTCACCTTGTGGCGATGTAAACAAGGGTGGGTATATTAGACCCGACATTTAGCAAGTAGGAGAATGCTCGATTTGGACGATGGATATTCCGGCAATCCTGGTGTGTTGCTGCTGTGTGCTGTCACTGACGGGGGTGCAGTCTTCATTCAGGCCTACCAGTTGTCATAGTGTATGTCGACGTGAGGCGCTAGAGAGAGCGCTGGTTAGTGACAAGAGTTGTCACCGTACTTACTGGTATTCAAGCCGAGGGCTGTGATTCTACTACCGGTACAGTACAGAAAGAACTTTTGCTGAAATCTGGATACAGGCGTCTGAGAACTTATCTGACGTAAACAAGAGGCCGGGACTCCGCCGAGAGCGTGGAAGGCTGTGGGAAACTACGGGTTTTGACGGCTGGAGCTGGCGCATAGACGGCCTGTGGTTCGGCAAAGACGAGTGAAAGGGTGTCCGCGTATCTCCGAGGTGGGGAGGAGCATCCGATACAGAGAGGCTGAATGACTGACTTGCGTGGTGCGATATCCTACAGACGATATCCGAAGTTTCCGGAGGTCCACTGACGTGAGGCAGAGGCATGAACTTCCGATGATCTAACACCAGAAGAACATCCCCAACGAAGTAAGACTTTGATTAAGGTAGAGTGACGCACCAGATGTCCTCCCTGTATAACTCATACGTGTGGAGTTGCTAAAATATTTGTAAAAAGAAATAAGTTGAACTTTAAAAGAAAAAGGGTCAAGTGGAGAACTTTGTGTTTACGCTTCGGGTCCAGAGTGGGAAGAAATTAAGCACGCGTAGGAAGACGGATAGGTTATCCTTACTGAGGAGGTGATAAGGCCTAGGGTGTGCTACCCATTCTGACTCTGTTGTTAGAACCAAGTATTTGTGTGTTGGTGCCGAGGGCACTGTCGCTGAAAGACATTTCTTCATATTTTTGTTTTGATATACCTGTTAGACACTATTGTTTGTCAACAATTGCTCCTTGTGTATGCCTATTTATTGTTTACGTCAGCTTGAGCGGCGTAATAATTAGAGAAAGAGAGGGATTTTCAGGCTACGTCTAGCCGTGAGAGTTTTAAAGTAATGCTAAATATCATGTTTGACTAACTGCTCGTGTTAACTACTGATGCTTTGCCTTGTATAGAGCAGTACTGAGCATAAATTTTGTGTATTTAAATTGTGATTCTTGTGGTCAATAAGTATTTGTCTCTTTGAGGGACGTTCTACACCAGAGTGGTCATTTGTTGATTGTGTTGAGTTAACGAATGCGCGTGTCTGCGGATGACTCGTCGTGTGTATGCGGGTGATCCGTGACATCTGCAAAGCGTAGGTTGCAGATTGGTCTTCCACCGATTGAAATGAAAGTATGGTTGTCATGAAGAGCTTCAAGCATGATGTTCTCCAAGAATATATTGAACAGCACGGGTGATAGGGGACATCCTTGACGTACCCCCTACTGTGGTGCGAAAGTAAGCTTCTTAGTCCAGATAACTACAGTCACAGTCCAGACAGCTATAGTCACACAGTACAGGTACAGTCACAGAATTCAGACAGCTACAGTCCAGACAGCTATAGTCACACAGTACAGATACAGTCAAACAATCCAGACAGCTACAGTCACACAGTACAGATAGCTATAGTCACATAGTCAAGAGACAGCCAAACAATACAGATACAGTCACATAGTACAGACAGCTAGAGTTACCATCAAGACAGCCACACATCACAGATAGCTACATTCACACAGTACAGATCCAGTCAAACAATCCAGACAGCTATAGTCACACAGTCAAGAGACAGTCACACAGTACAGATACCTACAGTCACACAGTACTGACAGCTATAGTCACACAGTCAAGAGACAGTCACACAGTACAGATAGCTACAGTTACAGTTAAAATAGTCACAGTACAGATAGCTACATTCACACAGTCAAGATACAGTCACACAGTACAGATAGCTACATTCACACGGTCAAGATACAGTCACACAGTACAGACAGCTACATTCACACAGTCAAGACACAGTCACACAGTACAGATAGCTACATTCACACAGTACAGATACAATCACACAGTACAGATGCAATCACATAATCCAGACAGCTATATTCACACGGTCAAGATACAGTCACACAGTACTGACAGCTATAGTCACACGGTCAAGTGACAGTCACACATTACAGATAGCTACAGTCACACAGTACTGATAGCTACATTCACACAGTACAGATACAGTCACACAGTACAGATGCAATCACATAATCCAGACAGCTACATTCACACAGTACAATGCAATCACATAATCCAGACAGCTACATTCACACAATACAGATACAGTCACACAGTACAGATAGCTACAATCACACAGTACAGATACAATCACACAATCCAGACAGCTACATTCACACAGTCAAGATACAGTCACACAATACAGATATCTAGAGTTACCATCAAGACAGCCACACATCACAGATAGCTACATTCACACAGTCCAGACAGCTACAGTCACACAGTACTGACAGCTATAGTCACACAGGCAAGAGACAGTCACAAAGTACAGATAGCAGGCAAAATAGTCACACTACAGATAGCTACATTCACACAGTACAGATCCAGTCAAAAAATCCAGACAGCTACAGTCAGACAGTACAGATTGCTACAGTTACAGGCAAAATAGTGACAGTACAGATAGCTACATTGACACAGTACAGATAGCTGCATTCACACAGTACAGATACAATCACATAATCCAGACAGCTACATTCACACGGTCAAGATACAACCCCGCACTTCAGACACAGTCACACACTTTAAACAGCTATAGAAAAAAGTCTGACAGGTACCTTCAGCTTGAGGACAAAGTTCTTGGCCTTCTCTGGATCCATGTTACCAAACTGACACAGGATGTGTTCTAGTGTCTTTGTCACATCGTTTGCCATGGAGACATCGCCACAAACATAAAAATGGCCTCCTCGCTTCACAACTATGTCAAAAGTTGCAGCTGCATTACTGTACAGAATATCTTGAACGTACACCTGAAAAATTAAGCACATGCAACTCACTCTTACCCATCTCCATAGCAGCATAACAACATAACTACAATAGAAATTACTCAATCACCAGTATGAAAACCACATTCACCATCTCAGCAACAGCATATCTACAACAGAGATGACATTATCACAAGTCTGGAAATCTGCTTGGACTGAGAGACAACAGAAAAAGAACAAGATTGTTTGGCTGATGAGGGATTAGACTGCTCAAGAGATCAATCAACAGATGAATCATCTGAGCAAATGCCCTTAGAAAGACTGTGATTATCAAGGACATGGACTCATGTGCACACACACACACACACACACACACACACACACACACACACACACACACACACACACACACACACGGAGACATGCATGTGGGACTAGACAGTCACATATCAATGACTACGCAGCCGTGAGTGGAACAAAAGGTCACGGGGCTAACATACCGAGATGAAATGGGTGTGATAGAGTGCTGTCTGTGAAGTATAATGAGCTTGATGGAATGGGAGCACGAGGTTATAATTTATTATTGTATTATAGAGTATTAATAGGAAAGGGACTTTGTACCTTTTGTTTTCCTTCTTCACGAGACAAAGCTAAGTAGTCTTCTGTCAAGACATTCCAGGCTTTCATGAGACTAATTTCGTCTTTGTATATGTTGTCCATGGAGGCTTGTCGGCATCCAAAATAAATGTACATCTCACCCCAACCTCGCCGTTCTCCATCTGAAGTCATCATCATCATCATCATCATCATCATCATCATCATCATCATCATCATCATCATCATCATCATCATCATCATCATCATCATCATCATCATCATCATCATTGACATAGACATTTGCTTATAATATTCTAGGAAACATTCACTGTGATCATATAGTTCTATAAGATATCCACATTTTATCACTAAAGTTTGCCAAACAATCCTTAATGATGATTTAATTCTACAAAATATACACAGCTTCTGAGCGTCTCATGCAGTTTTGCAAAGCATTCCTTTTTCTCCCGCAATTCTATAGAAATTTACATTTTCCTACATAATTCTACAAAACATTCACATTTTCTTCTGTGATTCTGCAAAATGTTTAGTTTCTTGCTAAAACATTCCCCTTTACTTGCCTACTTATTTCCGCTTCATGCTCTTGATGTACTTATCTGTGCAGATTGTTGACAATGAGGGTTACATGCAATCATCCACTGCTGTCTTCTTTTACTAAATGGGTTAGTGTCAGAACTTCACACGTTTCTTAGCACAAATAGGCACTTTTACACACAGATACACACTCACACACATACACACACACTTACACACATACACTCACACACATACACTCACACATACACTTACACACACATACACACACATACACTTACACACATACACACACACACACACACACACTCACACACATACACTCACACACATACACTCACACACACATACACTCACATACACACACTCACACACACACACACACACACACACACACACACACACACACACAAGGGGACACTACTTACGAGATGGCAATGGTTTCATGTCCATGTCAATTTTCCTCTGTTGCCAGAAACTTCGGAAGGGCGCTATACCGGTACCAGGCCCCACCATAATGATGGGCAGCGTCTGGTCCTCGGGTAGGCGGAAGGCTGGTGCTCTGTGAGAATTACCCAGGGTAGAGTTATGCTTACTACTTTGAATTAAGCAGTGAAATATTACCGCTTCTGTCCTCTGGCTACTTATTACTAAGAATACTAGCTCTGTGGACAATTAACTGGTTAACAAAACAGCCGGCGTTTCTTACTTTAAGTACGCAGGGTTTATCACTAACTCTATGCTTAATATATATATATATATATATTGATATATGCACAGATTACATGACCATTCTGGTGAGTTTCCTGTGTTCTGTACAAGTCAGGCGCTGGCTCCTGTACAAGTCCACTGTAAACGCCTGCTAAAGTTAACGGTTGGCTCCTGTACAAGTTTGCTGGAAACGCCTGCTAAAGTTAACTGTTCACGCCTCTATAAGTCAATTATAACAGAGCTGGTGCTAGGGGAGGGGGGGCGAGCAGGGGCGACCGCCCAAGGCCCGGCACCTGATGGGGTTCCCCGTGCTAACAATATGTGCACGTCTGTTGTACCAGCTTCTAAAGGCCCCGCAATTCTATTTACCCAAGGCCTAGCATTATAAAATTAGAAAATATATTCCGTACCAGGGTTGTTGTTATATTGCTCTTAACTCAATAACGGTAGATGACTTGTAATTCTACACATGCTGTACGTGGCTGTATGTACAAATATCAGATGGACTTGTCCAGACAAGAAGATTTACAATGTTACTCTAAGCACAGATTACATGACCATTCTGGTGAGTTTCCTGTGTTCTGTACAAGTCAGGCGCTGGCTCCTGTACAAGTCCACTGTAAACGCCTGCTAAAGTTAACGGTTGGCTCCTGTACAAGTCCACTGTAAACGCCTGCTAAAGTTAACGGTTGGCTCCTGTACAAGTCCACTGTAAACGCCTGCTAAAGTTAACGGTTGGCTCCTGTACAAGTTTACTGGAAACGCCTGCTAAAGTTAACGGTTGGCTCCTGTACAAGTTTACTGTAAACGCCTGCTAAAGTTAACTGTTCACGCCTCTATAAGTCAATTATAACAGAGCTGGTGCTAGGGGAGGGGGGGCGAGCAGGGGCGACCGCCCAAGGCCCGGCACCTGATGGGGTTCCCCGTGCTAACAATATGTGCACGTCTGTTGTACCAAATTCTAAAGGCCCCGCAATTCTATTTACCCAAGGCCCAGCATTATAAAATTAGAAAATATATTCCGTACCAGGGTTGTTGTTATATTGCTCTTAACTCAATAACGGTAGATGACTTGTAATTCTACACATGCTGTACGTGGCTGTATGTACAAATATCAAATGGACTTGTCCAGACAAGAAGATTTACAATGTTACTCTAAGCGAGGTAAATAAAGAGAAAAGGGCGAGTTTCATCATTTAAAGGACCAGTTTCATTTAAGAGCCAGTTTCATTAGTTTAGGAGCCAGTATTATTAATTTCTTAAGCAGTCGCCGAGTAAAAGAGGCGCGGGGGGGGGGTATTGGTGCGTTATGCCGAGCCAGCAACTAAGGCTATATCCCTATATCACGGCAAGGCAGCCAACCCTGTGAACAGATGCCACATACAGAGAAAGAACAGCGTGCCCGAGACGGGAGGTGAACCCAGGACATTCAACTTTCACTGTGCTGGTGACAGACGCTAACCGTTGCGCCACCAGACCGCGCATCCAATAAAAGTGGCCCCCGATATTAACCATCGATAGAGAAGTTACACTTTTGACCACGATCATGATGCTTGTTTACCACAAGCTTAACTAATAACTATCATGGAAGAAAACATGATTATTATGATTGTTCACCACGAGCTTAATTATAATGACAAGCAGATACGATTAAGCTGCTTGTCTTGCTCACCATAAGCTTGACTATCAAGACAAGCAAACATAATCATGATGACTGCTCAGACAGTTTTACCGACTCAAACACAAAATACCTGCTAGACCATCACTGGCAAAGGGGTATACTTACGCTCGAACGGTGCAGGGAACGATTTCCCCCATGTGACACGTGTTCAGCCACCCGGAACACACACCTTCGTGTATAGGTCCGGCGCCATCTGCACAGAGTGATGTCAATATTATGGACGCTTCATACACACAGACAGAGAGACACAATAACCAGGCAAATAAAATTTAAAGATATACAGAAACAACGTGAGAATAAGCAGCCTACAAATAAACAAGATGAACTTTAAAGTGGAAGTGGCACCTTGGATTCTGCTTGTGCACTGAGTGATATATAAATATTATGGGATTATTTATGATGCAGACACAGAAAAAAGTAAATGGAACAGATAAATAAACAGATGATGACGAGATTCGAACCCACGGCACCCGATTCTCAATGTAAGGGGGATAGGTGATTTAGCCACTTTAGGGGAATCACTACTTTGTGTTCTGTACCTAATAACGGCGATAGCTGCAGGAAATTCTCCCACACATTCCTGAGGCAAAGAAATAAAGAGGGGCAGATAAAGTGGCAGATACAGAGAAAAAGATGAAGAAATAAAGAGGGGCAGATAAAGTAGCAGATAGAGATAGAGGTTAAGAAATAATGATGAGCAGATAAAGTAGCAGATACAGATAAAGGTTAAGAAATAATGAGGGGCAGATAGAGAAGCAGATACAGAGATAAAGGTTAAGAAATAAAGTGGAAAACTAAAGCGAGAGAAACAGAGATAAAGGGGAAGAAATAAAGGGGTGACATAGTATGTAGGTGTAGATTTATTGATTGATGTACCATTTGATGACTTGGAGAAGAGTGAACAAGTGTCAGGAATAAGTGTGCGAACTGTTATGTCTCAAGTGAGTGAACTCGCGGATTTCCCTTATAGCACGGGAAGTGGGGATATCATGTGGTAATTTTAAAAGGCTCGTAAAATGGAGCACAATTAGGGTCTAGTATGTACCAGTATGTACCAGTGTACAGGTGTTATCTGGGGTAGACAGACTGAAGTGGCTACAGCCAGCTATGCGCAGCCAGCTGACTAGCAGAGATGTTAATGACACCCAGGCAGAGAGAAACCCCTGTGATTTTTCAGACACCTATTTGTAGGACCTCGGATCGTGACGTAGCTTGACGCAGGGGGGTAAGAATTAGTCACCTGCCCACCACGCCATCTGTAGGCGGGGCAGAAGGTCAAGAGGGGTGGTCTCCCTCTTGTCGGTGTTGGCTGCTTGATGATTGAATGATGAGTGGTTGACCAATGGCATTGCTTGTTGTGTGTCTGTGTGAATGTGCGTAGTGAAATAGGGAAACGAGAACTTTGCAAGACACTTGTCAGCATGACCTCGTTGTGGACGGAGCAACCGGTCAACAGTCGAAGCGACTTCAGTTTCTATCGCCAACTTCACTTTTATCTCGAGACCGAGTCTTAATCCAAGATGTCAAGACTCGGGAGGAAGGGCGCTGGGGTTAGAGAACCTTGGGGTAACAGGGGCGAGTTAGTGACGAGGAACTGTCAGGATTGCCTGCTGTCGCCGTGAAAACCAAAGGACTTGGTGACCAGTACTCGTACTACCTGTGACAGGTAGACGTTCGAAGTCAAGGTCGTCAGAAGTCGTCGTTGTCAGAGAGGAGAACAACTGCAGGGTTCACTATCACTCCAAAGAGAGAGAGGTTTCGCATCAGATGGTGTTAGTTCGGCGGCTATACGTGGCATTGTAGTCGTCAGAGACTTGAACCTTTGTCACCGGGAGAGCAGTCATCACTCTATGATGTGACTGTCAACTAGAGTAGTGCTTATCCCCTCACCACAAGCGTGGATCCACTGGAGACACTGGCAGTACGAGAACAACTGTAATAACTGAGAGCTAAGTTAGTGCGGTATTCACGTGAGAGCAGCTGGTAGTTGACGGTCATATTGTAGGTACGATTAGCACGGATAGTACTGGGACATCTTCTAGATGAGTCATTTTATTGAATGTCTGTATTTGCAGGGTTTGTCCACAAATTGTTATTGTTGTATGTGAAGTGACACGTCGTTAAGTTCTTTGTTCGGGGAAGAGCAGGGGTGGGCGGGGATTCGTGATCTGTGTAGTGATTATGGTACATCTTGTCCCCCCACCCCCCGCTAGGTTATGTTGACGTGGGTAGAAGGAGTTAAACCCTGACTGTCACCTACGGGCCCAGTCCCCGGGGTCAGTGTCCGCTTTTGTCGTAGAACTCAGGAATATTGCATGCAACAATAGAGAGAAAGGTGGAGAAATAAAGGGGAGATGAAGTGACCGACACGTAGATAAAGGGGGATAACCTACTTTGCGTTCAGTACCCAACAACAGCGATAGTTGCGTGAATTTCTCCCACACATTCCTGAGGCTCGATACAAAGAAATAAAGAGAGGGTTGAGTGGTGCCAACCCCTGACACATACACTAAGGTGAAGAAATAAAAAAAAAATGAAGATGAAGCGACAAACGCAGAGATAAAGGGGGATCACCTACTTTGTGTTCTGTATCTAACAACAGCGATAGTTGCGTGAATTTCTCCCACACATTCCTGAGGCGAAGAACTGATGCTGTAGAACCGTTGCTGCAGAAGCGGAAGCTGCGTCATCACTAGCGAAGGTGGAACTTTGAGGGAGGGAAACTGATCCAGTACTTCCAGAAGATTGGGGTTAAGGTCATAACGCCACTCTTCATACGCCTTAGAGTCCTGTCATCATCATCATCATCATCATCATCATCATCATCATCATCATCATCATCATCATCATCATCATCATCATCATCATCATCATCATCATCATCACTCTTTTTGCTGACAACTTTACTGCGACTACCTAACAACACTCGTATTCTGGCCACAACAATCACAGCAGCTCCCTTTCTGTATGTGATGTCCCTGTACGGATGTGACGTGCGTAGCCATTTATGGAGATGACAGGTGTAGTCACTGTGTGCACAATCAGTCTTTGTATTGGCTCACGTGTGTCTTTACATTTGCATCTAAATCTACATCCACAGGTGAAGTCATAGGGTTAGGGTCAGCGATACACAGACCTATAGTCAGCTAGGCACAAAGAATGATGCTATTTCCTAATGAGGCCTTATGTCATCAGGCTATAATAAGGCTTATAACATTACTTACAAGAGGTTTTGTCAGTTTATTGTATAATGAAGCTTTATGCAACTTAGTTAGACCATCGGAGCAGTGTGCTTACAATACTTTCACAAGCTAGTAACTCTCTTTGCTAATTTTCAAATGATGTTTATTCAGATTACCCTTGATAAACTACAGTTTCTTCCAATTACCTTTGCCAGCTGCTCAAGGCGCTCCCTGTCGCTGTCACGTGATGCCAGTGTCGCGAGGAGCTGTAGAAAGGTTTGAGTGGGTGGCGTGGTGACATCAAGGAAATGTGTCAGTGCTGTTCGCATGGAGCACACGGGCATTTTCTCAAACTGAGTCCAGTTTTTGGAGGAGCCTACACACGGAGAAGCATACAGAACATGTGAAAGAATGTTGATGCTCTCTCACTTCAGAAGCTGAGATTTATTGTTAACATTTACGTTCTCGTTCCTAACGGCATATTCATACGGGTATGTTATACTAAGCATGTTACTGAGCCTGTACATCTTTACATTACAAGGGGAGATAAGAACTGAAGCACGAGCCATACAATCTGAAGCACTTCAAACTTAGGATACAACCGTGTGTGTATTAGAGTCACGGTTAGAGTCAGGGTTAGGGTTAGGATGACCAGTAGCATACTTTATACCTCTGCCCTAGTGGACAGTGGAAGCTGCTATTCTTGTTGACCAGGGCACCAGCTTAATGGGTATAGCATGTATGTATGTTTGTAAAGCGCGCTGAGTCCGCCTGGTGCTGGGGAGAGGCGCTATATAAATGCGCTTATTAAATGAAATGAGTTATTGAAGTAAACCTGAAGACGATCAACTGTAGTCACTGCTCCAGGAGACCAGGTGTCTGGCACGCCCTGCCCGCCTACGTACGAAGGGCTATGTCCTCGGCCTAGCCTTTGACTAAAAGACAATTCATCTGTACATGAAGACTGATGTTGTGGTGACCAATGTAGTGCTCATAGTCCTTACAAAAAGCCATTCCACCGTCCACTGATCATGATGTGACATACTTAGTGGTCATGGTCTTGGTATGTCCTTGTATGTATGGCTAATATGTCGTAGTCTGTGCATGTTGATATGTTTTGTCTTGTGGTATATCCATTTGTCCTTTTATATATATATATAATGCGCCTTGAGCTTTTTCCGGGAACAATGGTGAATAAGAACGCTCTGTTGTTGAGAAACTCTTCAAATCTTTCCACAACAAACTAGTAACAGTGTACCACTAGCTTACCCAGAGCTGATGATACTTCTTGCAGAAATTCTGTTTTGACGACTTGGTCAGGGGTCGGGGCACTGTGCAGACGGGCCAAGATGGCTTCCACAAGTTTGGAAGGATTGGAAGGGAATATACCTAGATGGTCGCCAGGTAGATATTGGAGTTCTGAGGAATCCTGTGTATTCAGTTTCACAAGAATAGTTTGTCTCCTGCAATACACAGCACACATTCAGTAGAGTATAGAAATGATAATAAAGAAAATGGGTTCCATGTAATGTGAGTATAGTAATCCGCCTTAGCATGGACAATTTCAAAGATATTATGCAAGCATGCGATCTTCACCCCAGTTTATGGACTTGACCACTTCCTGTTTTGATGTAGGCTCATTTCTACACATGTGCAGTATTTGAACAATTTGTTTTCACTACTGTCAGTATTTTAGCCACTACAGTCTCTATCGTTTGTAAGCAAACAGTGGTAAGTGGCTTGTCTGACTGTGTGGTCACTACTGTCAGAATTTATTCGCACTTGTAAGCAGACAGTAGTAAGTGGCTTGTCTGACTGTGTGGTCACTACTGTCAGAATTTATTCGCACTTGTAAGCAGACAGTAGTAAGTGGCTTGTCTGACTGTGTGGTCACTACTGTCAGTATTTATCCACTACAGTCTCTATCATTTGTAAGCAAACAGTGGTAAGTGGCTTGTCAGTGTGGTCACTACTGTCAGTACTTATCCACTACAGTCTCTATCATTTATAAGCAGACAGTGGTAAGTGGCTTGTCTGACTGTGTAGTGGCTACTGTCAGTACTTATCCACTACAGTCTCTATCATTTATAAGCAGACAGTGGTAAGTGGCTTGTCTGACTGTGTAGTGGCTACTGTCAGTACTTATCCACTACAGTCTCTATCACTTGTAAGCAGACAGTGGTAAGTGGCTTGTCTGACTGTGTAGTGGCTACTGTCAGTACTTATCCACTACAGTCTCTATCACTTGTAAGCAGACAGTGGTAAGTGGCTTGTCTGACTGTGTAGTGGCTACTGTCAGTACTTATCCACTACAGTCTCTATCACTTGTAAGCAGCCAGTGGTAAGTGGCTTGTCTGACTGTGTGGTCACTACTGTCAGTACTTATCCACTACAGTCTCTATCACTTGTAAGCAGACAATGGTAAGTGGCTTGTCTGACTGTGTGGTGGCTACTGTCAGTACTTATCCACTACAGTTACTACCACTTGTAAGCAGACAGTGGTAAGTGGCTTGTCAGTGTGGTCACTACTGTCAGTACTTATCCACTACAGTCTCTATTACTTGTAAGCAGACAATGGTAAGTGGCTTGTCAGTGTGGTCACTACTGTCAGTACTTATCCACTACAGTTACTACCACTTGTAAGCAGCCAGTGGTAAGTGGCTTGTCAGTGTGGTCACTAGTGTCAGTACTTATCCACTAGAGTCTCTATTACTTGTAAGCAGACAGTGGTAAGTGGCTTGTCTGACTGAGGGGGCCTTACCCTGACTGCGGTGACTGCAGCTGAATTCTCTCTGTCAGGCGGCAGGGTAACACAGTCTTCCCATGAAGTTTTGAGAGAGCTAAAAACAAAGTTACACAGAATTGCGCGCGCACACACACGCACACACGCGCGCGTATACACACAAGCATATATTTTACTCAACATTTATATATTGTAAACATCCAAACCCACACACGCGCGCGTATACATACAAGCTTATATTTTACTTAATATTTATATGTTGTAAACATCCAAACACACACTCGCGTGCGTGCGGTTTTCTACAGAAAATCACACAAACGGCTCGTCTGGGAAGTGACATTTCGTGTGTCTAAAGGGCTGTAAAAACTGAGTGAAAAGTGACTTAAAAAAATTGATGTTGACTCTTAGGTCTGCATCAAGGCTTCAGTCAGCATCTTTCACACCCAAAGGTTGCCTACCCTTGCTGACGTCGGCGTCTGTGGCATTGTCCAGCGGTGTGATGCGAAATGTAGAGGCTGTCCAGCAGTGGTCAGCATTGGACAGTGCACCTGTTGCTTCTGACAGGTTGACATCATCCCCCAAACAAAAAGTTTCACACGCAGCCTGGTGGAAATCGAGAAACGAGATGTTAGGTGGGTAACATCGCTAACCGTAGTGAACTAACTTGTTAACTGGCCGACATCTCTAACAGTGGTCAAAAATGTTAACTGGCCGACATCTCTAACAGTGGTGAAACGACATGTTAACGGCCCGACATCTCTAACAGTGGTGAAACGACATGTTAACGGCCCGACATCTCTAACAGTAGTGAAACATGTTAACTGCCCGACATCTGTAACAGTAGTGAAATAACTTGTTAACTGGCCGACATCTCTAACAGTGGTGAAATAACTTGTAAACTGGCCGACATATCTAACAGTGGTGAAACATGTTAACTGCCCGACATCTGTAACAGTAGTGAAATAACTTGTTAACTGGCCGACATCTCTAACAGTGGTGAAACATGTTAACTGCCCGAAATCTCTAGCAGTGGAGAAACGACATGGTAAGTGGCTGACATCTCTAGCAGTGGTGAAACGACATGTTAACTGCCCGACATCTCTAATAGTGTTGAAACATGTTACCTGGTCGACATCTCTAACAGTGGTGAAAAGACATGTTAACTGCCCGACATCTCTAACAGTGGTGAAACGACATGTTAACTGCACGACATCTCTAACAGTGGTAAAACGACATGTTAACTGCCCGACATCTCTAACAGTAGTGAAATGACATGGCAACTGTCCGACATCTCTAACAGTGGTGAAACGACATGTTAGCTGCCCGACATCTCTAACAGTGGTGAAAGGACATGGCAACTGTCCGACATCTCTAACAGTGGTGAAACGACATGTTAACTGCCCGACATCTCTAACAGTGGTGAAACGACATGTTAACTGCCCGACATCTCTAACAGTGGTGAAACGACATGGCAACTGTCCGACATCTCTAACAGTGGTGAAACGACTTGTTAGCTGGCTGACATCTCTAGCAGTGGTGAAAGGACATGGTAACTGTCCGACATCTCTAACAGTGGTGAAAGGACATGGTAACTGTCCGACATCTCTAACAGTGGTGAAAGGACATGGTAACTGTCCGACATCTCCAACAGTGGTGAAACGACATGGTAATTGGCCGACATCTCTAACAGTGGTGATACGACATGGTAACTGCCCGACATCTCTAACAGTGGTGATACGACATGGTAACTGCCCGACATCTCTAACAGTAGTGAAATAACTTGTTAACTGGCCGACATCTTTAACAGTGGTGAAAGGACATGGTAACTGTCCGACATCTCTAACCGCAGTGAAATGACTTGTCAACTGGCTGACATTTGTAGGAAGGGTGATGTTAACTGGCTGACGACTCTTTAAGAAAAGGTAAGGGTTAGAAGGTAGCAAAGCTTTTAGTGAATGGCAGCGCAAAGGAAATGAAAGGAATGACTGTTGAAGGAAGAAGCGGACGATATCGACTCATTCCTACTTCGCTTTGTGACCCACGTTCAGGCTCTGCATTGACCAAGAGTTATTGTCATTTGTCAACGACATTTTGAGACGATCTCTAGTTATTGCACGCTGTCATGTGTCCAGTGACTGGTGGAATACGACAATTAAACAATCAGTGTAGAGGAGATTTTTCTAGAGAAACACTGAGAATATAAGGCCCCACCAACGTGAGTTCATGAGTTCTTTCTTCATCTGCCGAGAAAGTTTAGCAACACACTTTATCATGTACTGTAATCACTCTTTGTCTGACACTGGAAAACGGCAATGAACAGGATCTCACTCTACAAGAACACATGATGGAGAGCAGTGAACAAGATCTCACTCTACAAGATGGCGAGCAATGAACAAGATCTCACTCTACAAGAACACATGATGGAGAGCAGTGAACAAGATCTCACTCTACAAGATGGCGAGCAATGAACAAGATCTCACTCTACAAGAACACATGATGGAGAGCAATGAACAAGATCTCACTCTACAAGAACACATGATGGAGAGCAATGAACAAGATTTCACTCTACAAGAACACATGATGGAGAGCAATGAACAAGATTTCACTCTACAAGAACACATGATGGAGAGCAATGAACAAGATTTCACTCTACAAGAACACATGATGGAGAGCAATGAACAAGATCTCACTCTACAAGAACACATGATGGAGAGCAATGAACAAGATTTCACTCTACAAGAACACATGATGGAGAGCAATGAACAAGATCTCACTCTACAAGAACACATGATGGAGATCAGTGAACAAGATCTCACTTTACAAGAAATTATGGTGAGCATTGAAGATATCACTCTAAAAGTACACATGATGGCGAGCGCCGCCAAGACGTTGCGATCTTCCTCAGGAACGACTCTATGACCGCCGTCACTAGGTTTTTCTCGGGAGGGGGTGTGTGGCTGAATTATTCTAAATTTAGACCGAGCCTGTAGAGGCAGATTAGTTGTCTTAGATTATTCATTGTTAGCATGCTGCGTGAACAAGTGAAGTAACGTGCACGTGTGCTGTCACAAGCATGACAGCGCACAAACACAGTGTACAAGTCGGACGAAGTCACGCGCACACGTGCATACAACCTTGAAGACTTGCTCCGCCCACTTGCGGAAACTCTCCTCTTGCCCGCACAGCTCGTCGCCTTCGATCAGCGGGTGGATGACCTCCGCACCCAGTTCACTCAGTATTTTGTCCATGTAGTGACCAAAGGCTGCGAAATGAGGGTAGGCACGTGATCCCAGAGCAAACACAGAGTACCTGTTGGGGGGAGAATACTTTGGTTTATAACTAGTCATAAATAAAATAACATCCGTGTATCAATATCCATCATACTGATAACACGCATTTCAGCTTATTTACCTTCTGTATACCTGTGTGCTGTGTACCTGTGTGCTGTGTACCTGTATACCTGTGTGCTGTGTACATGTGTACCTGTGTGCTGTGTACCTGTGTGCTGTGTACCTGTGTACCTGTGTACCTTGGAAGGCGGGTCGACGTGTTCGCTTGGACAGTGCTGTTGACATTTGTTCCGGCCGCTGTTGGTCCTGTGTTGGAGATATGACTCTATGACCTGTCTACACTCACTTGACGTTACTCAGAGGACCTGTCTAGTAGACCTGTCTACACTCACTTGAAGCTACTCAGAGGACCTGTCTAGTAGACCTGTCTACACTCACTTGACGTTACTCAGAGGACCTGTCTAGTAGACCTGTCTACACTCACTTGACGTTACTCAGAGGACCTGTCTAGTAGACCTGTCTACACTCACTTGAAGCTACTCAGAGGACCTGTCTAGTAGACCTGTCTACACTCACTTGACGTTACTCAGAGGACCTGTCTAGTAGACCTGTCTACACTCACTTGACGTTACTCAGAGGACCTGTCTAGTAGACCTGTCTACACTCGACGTTACTCAGAGGACCTGTCTAGTAGACCTGTCTACACTCACTTGACGTTACTCAGAGGACCTGTCTAGTAGACCTGTCTACGCTCACTTGATGTTACTCAGAGGAATGTCTTGTAGACCTGTCTTCACTCACTTGACGTTACTAAGAGGACCTGTCTAGTAGACCTGTCTTCACTCACTTGACGTTACTCAGAGGACCTGTCTAGGAGACCTGTCTTCACTCACTTGACGTTACTCAGAGGACCTGTCTGCACTCCCTTGATGATACTCAGAGGACCTGTCTGCACTCACTTGACGTTACTCAGAGGACCTGTCTGCACTCACTTGACGTTACTCAGAGGACCTGTCTAGTAGACCTGTCTACACTCACTTGACGTTACTCAGAGGACCTGTCTAGTAGACCTGTCACTCACTTGACGTTACTCAGAGGACCTGTCTACGCTCAATTGACGTTACACAGAGGACCTGTCTAGTAGACCTGTCTTCACTCACTTGACGTTACTCAGAGGACCTGTCTAGTAGACCTGTCTTCACTCACTTGACGCTACTCAGAGGACCTGTCTAGTAGACCTGTCTACACTCACTTGACGTTACTCAGAGGACCTGTCTGGTAGACCTGTCTACGCTCACTTGACGTTACTCAGAGGAATGTCTTGTAGACCTGTCTTCACTCACTTGACGTTACTCAGAGGACCTGTCTAGTAGACCTGTCTTCACTCACTTGACGTTACTCAGAGGGCCTGTCTAGTAGACCTGTATTCACTCACTTGACGTTACTCAGAGGACCTGTCTGCACTCACTTGATGATACTCAGAGGACCTGTGTGCACTCACTTGACGTTACTCAGAGGACCTGTCTGCACTCACTTGATGATACTCAGAGGACCTGTCTAGTAGACCTGTCTACACTCACTTGACGTTACTCAGAGGACCTGTCTAGTAGACCTGTCACTCACTTGACGTTACTCAGAGGACCTGTCTGCACTCACCTGACGATAGTGACAGGAGTTGTCTACACTCACCTGACCTTACTCAGAAGACCTGTCTACACTCACTTGATGTTACTCAGAGGACTTGTCTTCACTCACCTGACCTTACTCAGAGGACCTGTATACACTCACAGTATGTTACTCAGAGGACCTGTCTGCACTCACAGTACGTTACTCAAACGATCTGTCACTCACCTGACATTACTCAGAGGACCTGTCTCCATCGTCAGTTTGTCGTCGTCGCTGGTCTCGCGCTCGTCAGTGCGGCTGTTGCGGGGACTCGAGACACTCATGCGGATATACGACGACGAGGAGAAGCTGGTGCTGCACATTAGTACAACTGTTTGTATTGCTCACAGTCATATACATGTACATCAGTGTAATCACAACTCATTATCTGTATTGGTGACACAGTCATATACATTGTACACTCATGCACATCAATATAACTATCTGTATTGGTGACACAGTCGTACACACTGTACACTTATGTACATCAGTATAACTATCTGTATTGGTGACACAGTCGTACACGCTGTACACTCATGTACATCAGCATAACTATCTGTATTGGTGACACAGTCACACACAATGTACACTCATGTACATCAGTATAACTATCTGTATTGGTGACACAGTCACACACAATGTACACTCATGTACATCAGTATAACTATCTGTATTGGTGACACAGTCACACACAATGTACACTCACGTACATCAATATAACTATCTGTATTGGTGACACAGTCACACACAATGTACACTCATGTACATCAGTATAACTATCTGTATTGGCGACACCGTCACACACAATGTACACTCATGTACATCAGT
Organism: Marisa cornuarietis; assembly: GCA_004794655.1. Lineage (NCBI taxonomy): Eukaryota > Metazoa > Mollusca > Gastropoda > Architaenioglossa > Ampullariidae > Marisa > Marisa cornuarietis. Next base: position 151,173 of record SMMW01000093.1, read on the forward strand.
ATAACTATCTGTATTGGTGACACAGTCACACACAATGTACACTCATGTACATCAGTATAACTATCTGTATTGGTGACACAGTCACACACAATGTACACTCATGTACATCAGTATAACTATCTGTATTGGTGACACAGTCACACACAATGTACACTCATGTACATCAGTATAACTATCTGTATTGGCGACACTGTCACACACAATGTACACTCATGTACATCAGTATAACTATCTGTATTGGTGACACAGTCACACACAATGTACACTCATGTACATCAGTATAACTATCTGTATTGGTGACACAGTCACACACAATGTACACTCATGTACATCAGTATAACTATCTGTATTGGTGACACAGTCGTACACACTGTACACTCATGTACATCAGTATATCTATCTGTATTGGTGACACAGTCGTACACACTGTACACTCATGTACATCAGTATAACTATCTGTATTGGTGACACAGTCACACACAATGTACACTCATGCCTATCAGTATAACTATCTGTATTGGTGACACAGTCGTACACACTGTACACTCATGTACATCAGTATAACTATCTGTATTGGTGACACAGTCACACACAATGTACACTCATGTACATCAGTATAACTATCTGTATTGGTGACACAGTCACACACAATGTACACTCATGTACATCAGTATAACTATCTGTATTGGTGACACAGTCGTACACACTGTACACTCATGTACATCAGTATAACTATCTGTATTGGTGACACAGTCACACACAATGTACACTCATGTACATCAGTATAACTATCTGTATTGGTGACACAGTCACACACATTGTACACTCATGCCTATCAGTATAACTATCTGTATTGGTGACACAGTCGTACACACTGTGCACACATGCCCATCAATATAACCATCTGTATTGGTGACAGTCTACACAATGTACACTATTACACATCAGTATAACCATCTGTATTGGTGACAGTCTACACACTGTGCACACATGCCCATCAATATAACCATCTGTATTGGTGACAGTCTACACAATGTACACTATTACACATCAGTATAACTATCTGTATTGGTGGCAGTCGTACACACTGTGCACACATGCACATCAATATAACCATCTGTATTGGTGTCACAGTCGTGTACATTGTACACTATTACACATCAGTATAACTATCTGTATTGTGACTGTCTACACAATGTACACTCATGTACATTAGTTTAACTATCTGTATTGGTGACACAGTCACACACACTGTACACTCATGTACATCAGTATAACTATCTGTATTGTGACACAGTCGTACACACTGTACACTCATGTACATCAGTATAACTATCTGTATTGGTGACACAGTCACACACACTGTACACTCATGTACATCAGTATAACTATCTTTATTAGTGACACAGTCATATACATTGTACACTCATGTACATAAGTATAACTATCTGTATTGGTGACACAGTCATATACATTGTACACTCATGCACATCAGTATAACTATCTGTATTGGTGACAGTCGTACACACTGTGCACACATGCACATCAATATAACCATCTGTATTGGTGACAGTCTACACAATGTACACTCATGCACATCAATATAACCATCTGTATTGGTGACAGTCTACACAATGTACACTATTACACATCAGTATAACTATCTGTATTGGTGGCAGTCGTACACACTGTGCACACATGCACATCAATATAACCATCTGTATTGGTGTCACAGTCGTGTACATTGTACACTATTACACATCAGTATAACCATCTGTATTGATGACAGTCGTACACAATGTACACTCATGCACATCTGTATAATCATCTGTATTGGTGACACAGTTGTACACATTATAACTCATGCACATATACAATGACGAGGTCACACAGTACAGCAGAAGTCTAGATTTGTCAATTAATTGATTGATTAGATATCTGGAAATATTGATAGCGACGGTTACACAACAACACACAGTATTGATAATCGTAAGCATGTAAAACTAAATGTTTGCATTTGTAATCACAGTCTGTATTGCCTAGCAAACCATACACATTGCTTACATAATATTTACACATTGCTAGGCGATAATCTTATTTTAGGGTTTTTTGGTTTTTGTTTGTTTAGTGTTGGTTAGAGTGAAACGTGGGGCCTTTAATGTTGGTTTTATATTGGTTCTGCTTTCGATTCGACTGTTTCACGTGCACTTACCTGCCCGATTTTTCAGGGTGTTTCATTTCAAACAAGCTTTTAGCCAGAGTCTGGAACAATAAAGTAACAAAATCAGCATCCTAGACAATTAACATTGCTCAGTACTTTAGACACACAGTGCCTTGTAAAACATGTTTCTGTACATAACCTGTCATATAAAATGTGTCTAAAACTGTCATCAATTATTCATGCTTTGCTGCTGTATCCAATAAGACACGCGATTTTATAAAACAAACTGGTCAGGGTTATGCATGTATTTCATTTATCACAATGCCGTATCTTATAAACATCCGTGTCATGCAATATTTTCTTATAATACGCATGGCACCACAGTAATCTTACTAACATTCTCCATAAGACACATTTTATTGGGACAGTAACTAATAAGACATGTGTCATGGAACAGAGGTTTATAAAACACATGTATCATTTGTACAGTATTTCATCAGATGGGTATGTCACAATACGCCTCTAAATATATGGTCTCAGAAAGAAAGTTTCCTCTAACTAGCTTTAAGGACGACGTTTGTTTACATCGGGAAGCCATGCACAGCTCGATTGTAGAACATTTCATTACAGTACAGGAGGCTGGTTCAACACTAAAGAATATGAAAAATACTAAAAGCCCTGCCCCAGATGGTTTTACTGTTGACTTTTAAAAAATTCTTCATTCTGGACATTCAAAGTTTTCTTCTTTGATCAATTAATGAAGGTTTCGAAAAAGGCCCGTTATCAGTCTCACAAAGGCAAGGTATAATGTCTGCCTTGTGTGTTACTGCTGGTGATTGATGAATGTCAGAGAGGATTTATGAAAGGTAGATATATGGGGAATATTGGATAACATCAGGATGACTTATGATGTGCTTTACTTTGCACATGCTAATAATATCCCTGGATTATTGCTTACTGTAGACTTTGAGAAAGCATTTGATTCTGTGTCCTGGCTTTTTTGTTGTTGAAAGATCGCTTTAGTTGTTTGGTTTTCCAGAGAATATTGTATTCTGGTAATGTCCATTAAGTAAAGACTTTTTGGTCCAACTATGGAATATGTTAAATAACTAAAACTATTTAGAGGAAATTACATTATGTAAAAAAATGTTATGTTTGGTATTAGTAGAACTGAGAGTGCTGATAAAGCTTGCTCTATGGAGGCTGTTGTCTTCCAGCACTCTGACCCATATAGGAAGACACTGAGGACGTTGCTCTTGAAGATCCTGATCTTTGTATGGCTGGTGAGGCCAGTGGATCTCCAGATGGGCTTAAGCATTGCAAACGCTTGGTTGGCTTTGCTGATCCTGGTGTTGACCTCCTGTTCACAGTCACCATCTGCTGTCACCTTGCTGCCTAGGTACACAAATTCTTTTACGTCTAACTCCGCCATTGTCGGTCCCAAGCCCGGATGAGAAAGGAGGAGGGTTGGGCATAGGGCTAGCAACCCTATCCCATAAAAACCTTTTATGCTTTTTCTCAAGTCAAGATTTACTATGGAGCAATATGTGGCATCTATTAATAGCACACAGATATCCTTTCTGAAACAGTGGCTCCCATTTAGTCATGTAATTTCTCAAATAACGGTATTATCTGTATTGAAACTTTTGTCTATTGTATTAGATGGATTGCCTTATTTGTTAGTTCTATAATGTTATGTGTATATTATGTTGTTTGTATATATGTATGTTGCTTAAATCTTGAACTATTATATGTATGATTATATGTTTTGTACATTTATGCATTGTGAAATAGAAATGTTTATATCAAATATATTTTTGGGGACTATAATATTCCAGTACTTGTTAATACTATAATACTCGGATAACTGTGGAGACTATAATACTCCAGTTATCATATAGACTATAATACTCCAGTAATCATATAGACTATAATACTCCAGTAATCATATAGATTATAATACTCCAGTCATCATATAGACTATAATACTCCAGTCATCATATAGACTACAATACTCCAGTAATCATATAGACTATAATACTCCAGTAATCGTGGAGACTATAATACTCCAGTGATCGTGGAGACTATAATACTCCAGTAATCATGGAGACTATAATACTCCAGTCGTCATATAGACTATAATACTCCAGTAATCGTGGGGACTATAATATTCCAGTATTTGTGGGGACTACAATACTCCAGTAATCCTAGTTAATACTCCAGTCATCATATAGACTATAATACTCCAGTAATCATATAGACTATAATACTCCAGAAATCGTGGGGACTATAATACTCCAGTAATCCTAGTTAATACTCCAGTAGGGTGAGAACAGTGGGTGTGGACTACCTCGCCATTTTCTGGTGGGTCTCCGTTGCCAAATGTACTGGTCACGATGAGAACTAGTGACTCGTGCTCCAGAGACGTGACATCATAGGCATCCATGCAGACCACCTAGACACAAAGGGAAAAGGACATAAATGTAGCAGTGCACGCATGCACACACACACCCACACACTTAAAACAAGTTAAAATAAGACGCCATTAATGCGTTGTGCTCATGTTACAACATAAAGTCTGTTTTTATGTTTCCACTATAAAAGAAACTCCTAAGGAAGTGCTGCCTGTCGTCTCAAGGAGTGCAGGAGAAGTACCAATGCATGGTGCAGGTTATCTGGTCTTACTTTGGAGTGCGGGAGAAGTACCAATGCATGGTGCAGGTTATCTGGTCTTACTTTGGAGTGCGGGAGAAGTACCAATGCATGGTGCAGGTTATCTGGTCTGTTGTCAAGTGGCTCTTCTTTTTTGTCTTTTATTACTTATCTGCATAGTTGTTTCTCCTTACCTCCTTCATATTCTGTCCATGTCTCTTACTTGTTTTAAATGCTGAGGGCATGCTCCTTTGTGAGTGTTATTATGCACTATTTAAATCACATAATTATTATTTATTATTATCATAAAACTTTTGGGTATAGTGGCACAAAGTGGTAGTTACAATATTGTCTATAGCGGCACAAGGCAATAGTTATAACACTAATATGTCTATATACACCTGGAGAAGTGGTCATAAGACAATATGTATAGGCGCACAGTGATGGTTATAATACTGTCTATGGCGACACATGGTGGCACCTACAATACTATGTCTATAGCCACACACAGTGGCACCTACAATACTATGTCTATGGCCAAACACAGTGGCACCTACAATACTATGTCTATGGCGACACACAGTGGCACCTACAATACTATGTCTATAGCCACACATGGTGGCACCTACAATACTATGTCTATGGCGACAAACAGAGGCACCTACAATACTATGTCTATGGCCACACACAGTGGCACCTACAATACTATGTCTATGGCGACACACAGTGGCACCTACAATACTATGTCTATGGCGACACACAGTGGCACCTACAATACTATGTCTATGGCGACACACAGTGGCACCTACAATACTATGTCTATAGCCACACACAGTGGCACCTACAATACTATGTCTATGGCGACACACAGTGGCACCTACAATACTATGTCTATAGCCACACACGGTGGCACCTACAATACTATGTCTATGGCCATATGGCCATACACAGTGGTACCTACAATACTATGTCTATGGCCATATGGCCATACACAGTGGTACCTACAATACTATGTCTATAGCCACACACGGTGGCACCTACAATACTATGTCTATGGCCATATGGCCACACATGATGGCACCTACAATACTATGTCTATGGCGACACACAGTGGCACCTACAATACTATTTCTGTGGCCACACATGGTGGTGCCTACAATAGTATGTCTATAGCCACACATTGTGGAGTCTACAATACTATGTCTATGGCCACACATGGTGGAGTCTACAATACTATGTCTATGGCCACACACAGTGGCACCTACAATACTATGTCTATGGCCACACATAGTGGTGCCTACAATAGTATGTCTATAGCCACACATGGTGGAGTCTACAATACTATGTCTATAGCCACACATGGTGGAGTCTACAATATTATGTCTTTGGCCACACATGATGGCACCTACAATACTATGTCTATGGCCACACACAGTGGCACCTACAATACTATGTCTATAGCCACACACAGTGGCACCTACAATACTATGTCTATGGCGACACACAGTGACACCTACAATACTATGTCTATAGCCACACACAGTGGCACCTACAATACTATTTCTATGGCGACACACAGTGGCACCTACAATACTTTGTCTATGGCCACACATGGTGGTGCCTACAATAGTATGTCTATAGCCACACATGGTGGACCCCTACAATACTATGTCTATGGCCATATGGCCACACCTGGTGAACCCTACAATACTATGTCTATTGCGACACATGGTGGACCCTCCAATACTATGTCTATGGCCACACATGATGGCACCTACAATACTATGTCTATGGCCACATATGATGGCACCTACAATACTATGTCTATGGCCACACATGATGGCACCTACAATACTATGTCTATGGCGACACACAGTGGCACCTACAATACTATGTCTATGGCCACACACAGTTGTACCTACAATACTATGTCTATGGCCACACATGATGGCACCTGCAATACTATGTCTATAGCCACACACAGTGGCACCTACAATACTATGTCTACGGCAATATGGCCACACACAGTTGTACCTACAATACTATGTCTATGGCCACACATGATGGCACCTGCAATACTATGTCTATAGCCACACACAGTGGCACCTACAATACTATGTCTACGGCAATATGGCCATACACAATACTATGTCTATGGTGACCCTGCACACACAGTGGCACCTACAATACTATGTCTACGGCAATATGGCCATACACAGTGGTACCTACAATAGTATGTCTATGGCCATATGGCCACACATGATGGCACCTACAATACTATGTCTATGGCGACACACAGTGGCACCTACAATACTATGTCTATGGTGACACAGTGGCACCTACAATACTATGTCTATGGCGACACACAGTGGCACCTACAATACTATGTCTATGGCCATATGGCCACACACAGTGGTACCTACAATACTATGTCTATGGCCATATGGCCACACATGGTGGACCCTACAATACTATGTCTATGGCCACACATGATGGCACCTACAATACTATGTCTATGGCGACACACAGTGGCACCTACAATACAATGTCTATGGTCATATGGCCACGCATGGTGGACCCTACAATACTATGTCTATGGCCATATAGCCACACATGGTGGACCCTACAATACTATGTATATGGCGACACACAGTGGCACCTACAATACTATTTCTATGGCCACACATGGGAATGTCTACAATAGTATGTCAACAGTGACACATGGTGGTGTCTACAGTACTATGTCTATAGCCACACATGGTGGTGTCTACAATAGTATGTCTATGGCCAAACATGGTGGTGTCTACAGTACTATGTCTATGGTCACCTTCGCGTCAAAGGCATGCTTGAAGATTTCACAGAGTGTGGTGGCGAAGCGCTCTGATTTGCCAGTCTCTGTGGCATACAGGATTGTGCACTTCACCCGCCGAGCCAGCGCACGTCCCATCAACTTGGCTGAGAATTTGACAGCCCTGCGGGAATGCGTTAGTGACATCAGTACAGGCTAACTGTCCATTTATGTCACAATTTTATTACATAAAACTGTCGATACAATATCCTTCTTATGCTAAACATGTTTACAAAGCATAATAAATAGTAGACTAAACACTACCAATACAGAAGTATAATTCTCCTCTTACACTAACTCCACAATATGAATATTTTTTAACACTAATATTTCAATTGTACACATGTTTCTTTACATTAAAAGCTACCCTGACACTATTGCAGTTATTTTTCATTAAACTTTGATGGCCCACCAAATATATCAATCCCATAGGTATGTTCTGGCATGGCACCTGCTAACATGTACCTGGCTAATAAACAGCTCATAACTACTTTTACTAGCACACCTAATAATTAGCTCAAGATAACCCTCGCATTTACATAGCTGGCTAATAATTAGCCGGAGCTAACCTTTACACTTAGCTGGCATACCATACAGTTACTCATGCCTGCTTACACTTACATAGCTGGCTAATACCTACACCTGTTTACACTTGCATACCTGGCTCATACATATGCCTGCTTACAGTTACATACCTTTGCTAATACATTCTCATAACTGCTTACACGTACCTAGCTAATTCCCGGAAACCAAACTTGCGCTTAGGTCTGTCAGAAGACTTGGGCTTATCACGATCTTTCTTCCAAACATGGGTTTTCCAGGGGTCTTCCTGAAAACAAAGCCCTTAGAGTCCGTACTCAAATATCTTCTTGCTATCTTTAGGACTCACACAAGTCCAACTACACTGAAAATAAAGACCTTCAAAGACCTTAAATGGGCCTGGAAATTTGTTACATAAACTATTTGAGGACCTTTCCAGACCAAACTCATCTGTCACTCATATTTCATATAATCTAGATTTATAGATTAAAGATGGATGATATAACATGGGGCACAATTTTATTAACCATTTCTTTCAGGGATCCTTGTGCTTCTTTCTCTCCATGCCTTTCTGTTTTAGGTGTGATTTTAAACTAGCTTCACTCAAGGAATATTCAAAGACAAATTGGAAAATCCACTCTGCGTCTTTGCCTTTTTGTCTTGTGAAATTTTTTTCTGTTGACTATTGATGTTGGAATCTGCACTTCCAGGCATGACGACCTTGTTCCCTGCCTTGCTACTGCACGAACATTTCCCCAAGTTTGTTTGAAAACGGGCCGCATACCACTTTTTTCCACACATGCAAATCGAATGTCTTCCTCATACATAGGTGGGAGATAACATTTTTCCTGGGAGTGGATAATGGTCAAATCCTGACCCCTCACTGCTGTTTTCATGATACTTAAAGCTCACTAAATCTGAGGAGCTTAGAGTGACAAATATAAACTAAACTGAAGATTTTATAATAAATGTTATGAGTTAAAGCAAACACATACACACAGTCATATATATATATATAGATATTTATTTAGACAGTCAGTCTACTTTCAGCTCTATAGGGTTAGTATCTTGCATGACTGAACAATTACAGTTACCCATTAGAAAGGCATCTTCGCCTTGGGCAGTTTATTTGTTATGTGTATTGTTGGGAAAAATTGCGCTTGGTGTCAGAAGATTCTTTTTTCTACATATTGGCAGCTGTGGTCACTTTCATCAGAACATTGTCTAACTACAATACAATACATTTGTTAGTTTGTAAGCATTATTACCTTCAGAATTAATCCAGTTAAGTTCTGTTTCTACCTTACATGATCTGTTTTAATGTCAGACACAATGACTCTTGCTCTCTGTAATTGTTCTGTCTTCTGAAAGAGAAAGCCATTTTCTCCTCCTTCTTTCAAACAGGGTCTGTGAAATAGTGCATGCCAGGGCAATATCTAGTACAGGGACATAATCAGAAAAATACTCTTTTTGGGGTTTTTTGAGTACTTGGGTTTCTTCCCTCTCCCCTCGTAGCATGAAATCACCTTCAGGTGGAAGTAATTTCCTCCCAAAGCAACCAGCCAACCATATTATTTCAAGACATACTATACTTAAAACAGAAATAAAATTATGAATAACTAAGGAAGGGGAGGGTCAGTGAAAAGCATATAGGAAAGGGGCAATACAAGTCTAGAATGTAGAAAGAGGACATACCAAGTCAACTCCACTACATTTTATAGCTGCAGTCATTACTGATTATCATCATAGTAGCCATTATCTTAACTGTCTTCCAAGCTTACAATGCTCATCTCAGTGACAGGGCTGTTAATGGTTACCTGATATTCGTAGGAAGGCTTGAGTTTGTAGCACAACATTTCTTGGTGAAAGACTGGCATCAGCGAACCACTCATAGGTGGCACCACCCACACCCAGTCAGCTGGACACCCACCTCGCAGGCGCTGCTCGTTGTCCAAGTGCTTCATAAATGACTCAGCTGCAGCATGGTGGTCAGTAATGGTCACTCCTGCTGTCTGCACGTGTCAATATTCTAGTCTTAAGTCAACAGTCTCAACTTATTCATGTCCATATTCTCATCTTACTCTTACTTTACACATGTAAAGACTCTCCCCTTCCTCAAGTCAACACTCTCACTTTACTCATGTCAAAATTCTCACCTTCCTCATGTCTGAACTCTCATATTTATCATGTTCAAAATACACTCTCAATTTACACAGGTCGACACTCTCACCTTACATCAAAAATCTTATTTTACACATGTCCAAACTCTTACTTTATACATATTCAACACTAACATCATTCATTTCTACACTGTCACTTTACTCATATCAACATGCACCTTACCCATGTTCACAATTTCCCCTTATGTTTGCACTCTAATTTTATTCATGTCCAGTTCTCACTTTTCTCATGTCCATATACTCATGTCAACACTCACATCACCCATAGAAACTTTACACTTACTGTCCACACTCACTTTACACATGTGCACACCCCTGACCATACTCATGTTGACATTCTCAGTGTACTCATATCAACACTCACCTTAATATCGACACTCACCTTTTTCATGTTCCTCCTCTCATCTTTACATGTCCTCACACTCACTTTACACATGTGCACACCCCTGACCATACTCATGTCAACACTCTCACTGTACTCATGTCAATATTCACCTTCTTCATGTTCACACTCTCACCTTTACATGTCCACACTCACTTTACACATGTGCAAACTATGACTTTACTTGTCAACACTCACCTTATTTATATTCACACTCTCACCTTACTCATGTTCAACTTTACATGTCCACACTCTCTTCTATGTTCACACTTTCACTTGACCCATATTCAATCTCACCTGAGTCATGTTCACAGGTGATGTTGACTGTTAGCTTGTTTACATACCAACAAATTCAATTTACACATGTCAAAAGTTACACCTCAATTGCACAGGGGAACAATACGCATTAACCATATCAAGACCAGATACCCATCCAGCACAAAACTACCTGATAACTGTGCAGCACAGCAATGTTGATCTCCACTAAAGCCCGATCTTTCCACAGCGAAGATGTTTTCCGGATGTCCAGGCCCATCTTGAGGGCTACATTCTGTGACATTGAGCAGTTAACTTGGCTAATACTCTTGAGAATGTAAGAAAACAAGCACCTATGCACTATATATTTGTTTTTGGTAGTCTAATGTAATTTTTATTTATTTGTTTTAATTCTTACTGTTAGAGACTACAATTTGTTGTGCATAATTTCCTGTGTCCCAGTTCCACCATCACACTTTCTTCCTTTCTCTCTTTCCCTGTCGTTGTCTTTGTCTCAGCCTGTCTTTCTTTTTATTCTTCTTATTTTCTGTCCTTGCCTCATTACGAGTGTCTGTTCCTCTGTTTTTCTAACCCTCTTTTAGATTGTCTTGTTGTGTTTGTCTGTCCCTGACTCAATCTGATTGTCTGTCCTTTTTTCTAAACATGTCTCTTTCTGATTGTCTGTCCCTGACTCTAACCTCTTTCTGATTGTATGTCTTTCTTATCGTGTCTACTCCTGACTTTCTGATAATCTTTACTTGTCTCTGTTTGTCTGGAATTGCCTCTTTTGATTTATGTCCCTTTCTTTATGATTATCTGTCCCTGTGTTTGTTTGGCTAACTTTGCCTCATTCTATTCCTGTCTCATTGTGATTCTTTGTTTACTACAACATCTATCTGTATGTCGCTGTCACAGTCTGTGCCTCTCTTTTTACTTTTTTACTTTTCTGTTACATCTCTCTCTATTTGTCTGTTTCTTGCTCTGACAGGCTGTATGTCGCTATTACTTGTGTGTGTGTGTGTGTGTGTGTGTGTGTGTGTGTGTGTGTGTGTGTGTGTGTGTGTGTGTGTGCCATTCTCTAGTCTCTATATTTTCAGAACTTTCCTGTTTCTGTCTTTCTTAGTACAACCACACACACACGCCTCTCCAGAATAGTTTAAAATCTGCTGACCTCCAGAATGTTGAATCTGTTGGCGTCACAAAAGTCTCGGGCACCTATCTCAGTTCCCATGTACCAGCCATTGAAGGGGCAAGCAGTGAACTCCAGTCCGCCGCAGTCAAACAACATGGCAGACACAGCAGGAAGGGCATACCACCTCAACCCCAGCTCCGCAAACCACGGATATCTGCCACGGGGTTAGGCACATTCTCTTACTTGTTGAGAACGACTTCTTTCGGACTAAACTCTGTTGTATAATAAGGCCTTAACATTGAACAAATATATACTGGCCGAGGTCCTCTGGGGAATGTCAGGTGAGAATAATCTTGTATTGGCCAAGTCTGCACGCGAATGTGTGCGTGTGTGTTGGGGGAGGTAAAGGTTAGTTTGCTGTATGTTACAATAGTGTATGATTATTTCTATTTTGTGGACTGTAAAGTATACTAATTAGGATTAGCCCATGCTCTTTGGGAATAAAGAAATAAAAAGGCATTCTAGTGAGAAGAATAAATGTGAAATGCTATCAAGTCCTGACAGTCCTGCCATTTCTCTCTCCGTCTTACTTGGGGTGTCTAATAGGAACCTCCAGGATGAGTTCCGGCGGTATCTCGAAAAACTCGGGGTCATGGCCACCCGCCTGCAGCACCAAGGGTAGGACGTCAAACATGGTGCCTTTAGGCCGCCAACCCATCTTCATCACCACCTGCCACAATCAAGATGCACTTGTCTAAGTAATCACAATAATTATTCTTAAGTGTTCATGTTCAATTTTAAAACGCCATAGGAGGGACAGGTCTTGACTGTAAAGATTTTCAGTCCTCGTATAAATTTTAGTTCCGTAAGTGTTTTTGTAGAAATGTGTGTGTTTTATTTATCTCTGTATCTCTCAGTGTGTGTGTGTGTGTGTGTGTGATCTCTAAATCTCTCGGTTAGTGTCTCTGTTTTATCTATGTATCTCTTGGTTAGTGGGTCTCTGTGTCCGATTTATTACTGTATCTTGTCTAGGGTGTCTCTGTATATGTGCGTGTTTTATTTATCGCTGTATCTCTAGGTTATACTGTCTCTGTCTCTACGTGTGTGTTTTATCTCTGTATTTCTCGGTTAGTGTGTCTGTATGTCTGTACGTTGTTTACCGGGGTTGCACTAATCAAAAGCGAAGACCGTAAGTCAGAGTTGGGGCGTCTCTACCTGTTATCTTTATCTGTCAGATAGAGTGTCCCTGTCTGTATGTGTGTCTGTTATAGCTGAGCATGGTGGATACACGAGATAACCAGCGAACGATTTTTAGTAACGGATGGCGCATTTGAAACTCGGATCCCATATCTCAGTCTGATTAATATTTCACACACCTGATGGGCTGCAGCATGCAAGTAAAATCGTTTGTCGTTACTTTCATCTCTTAAACAGGAATGTCTGCTTTACAATCGCAGTTCTTACATTGACATTGTTCACTGGGCACAACATAATAAGAGTCCCCGGCATGGAAGCTTTCTCCCTAGAGGGGACTTGACAAGTGCAGTAAGTGCATTAGATAACCTGGATTCATTGCTCATACTTACATTGTATAACTTGACACCTTACTTAGTTTGCTTACAACTACATTACTCAGATATTTGCTCAAATTATATTTCAAACTCGGGTACCTTCATGATGATTCCTTTTTTTTAAAAGTACTTTGACAACCAGATCCAGCACTGGATGATCTTGTTACCTTTTTCTTACCCTTATAAAAATAACAATTCCACAAAGAGAAATGACAAAGAGGGACTAGAACAATGATATTTATTTGTCTTCAGACTACTGTTCACTTGTACTAGCTCAATTTTTGAAGAGATTGATCGAATGAGTAAACAGATTGACCAAGTTCGTATCTATGTGGGTATAAGTAGGAGGTTGAGTGTAAAAACATTGTTAATAAACTTTATTTAAAAAGATATTTACTGGCAGGATATTGTTAATCGCAAAAATGGAAATTAAGCAGCGGGTTGACGCAGACAAAACAAGAGCTGCGGCAGGACCTTTACAAAGCTGGGAACAAAGGGTTAACTACCAGACTCCGCTGGTGTATTGGGCGCCTAACGACCCGCCTCCTGCTGTGACCAGACACGACTGCGACTTGTCCTCAGCACCACCAGCAGTTCGGTAAACAACCTTAAGCTTTAGCAACCAAGCGGCTCGGCACCAACGACAACATCGAACGAGTGCGCCATTGGATTTTCTCGACAAACAATTAAAGCGCTTCCATTCTTCAAAAACAATTGTTTCTCTAGCATTTCTCTTTCCGTTGGGACACATCGTTTGCGGTTATCTTGTGCTTCGCTCAGAACCAAAGACACCGACTGCACGCTGCTTCTTCATCGATCTTCTCACGATGTGACAAACCCTAGCAATGGTATTTGGCGTCCAAGATTCTTACAGGTCTCTGAATATTGACCTCCTCAAGATATGATGAACCTTAGCGAGGGTGGTGTGTGGGGGCCCAGTGAGGGGCCTACTATGGGTGGTGTGTGTGGGGGTGGAGGGGGGTAAGAGCACGCAAAAGGTCTCTAAGTATTGACCTTCTAAAGATGATAAACTCCTAAACTTATCTGAGTGCGTGTGACTCAGGATCTAGGGCTACGCTGATCATTGGGCAGAGAACATTGGGGGTAGTCTTTACTTTTACTTCGTTTGCTACAGTTTCAAGGCAAAATGTCTTCGTGATGTCACAACACTCACATCACAGCAGGTTCTTCCCGACTTCCAAACTTTCATGTACAAACATTAAAAACGAAGGCTACAGCCAACAAATAAATAAGCCCAGCATCGGATGACTCCGCACATATTCTAAATATTGACATTTATGCTGATTATAGCAAGCATTCAGATATATATGCTTAAGAGTTTCTTCCTACAATTAGCTCAGTATCAATCACAGAAAACATATTTACTCACAAGAAACATTATAACTAATATACGGAATATTTGTAGCCTAGCTTCACCTGAACATGCATTGGGATGGAATAACCAGTGTAAAGATGGCAACCGAGGTGTCATGAATATTATACTCTTGATCTGGAAATAAACTTGGCTTTTAGAATATGTAAACAAAACTCCGAACATGTACATAACTTAGGACATGATAACATGTCTGCTTACAACTTGTCAATGCTTGCAAGGATGCATGGTCTGACGTGAATATCGTGTTTACATTAACCTCTAGAACGTTCCATGTGGATCGTCATATAAACGACAAATTTCTTAGAAAAGCCTCAGCCGCTATCAACGCTACTCTCCGCACACATCAGACCGATCACCTTTCACCTTTTCCCGAGGAGAAGGACTGGTTGGCGGTTCCCGCTCTGTTGACTACAAGGTTACCGAATTGCATTACCTTGGGCCGAGTGTCTTACAGAGCTTGTAATACTCTCTCCTTCTTGATGCTACATTACCATTACTTGATGCTACATTACCAGCCTGACTGTCTCGGTCTGGTCAGACCCTGTCGGTCATTTCACTCCCCTAGCTTTCTTCTCTATCTAACGGACAAGACTCGAAACGTTTAGGGTTAGGGTCTGACCTAGCCCCAAATCTTTTTAGTCACTTTGATCCATTTTTGTTGGTTGTCCTTCGTTTTAGAAGAAAATCAGAAGCATTTATGTTTGTGGCTTCTCAGGTGACTCCGCAGCCTCAATGTGAAAGGGCAGAGTCTGGCACAGGTGAGGCAGCGGAACGCAGTTGTCGTGATGACTGCTGGATGTCCTCGTTGTCGTCGCTCTCATGCAGCGGAAAGTCTCTGCCACCGGTTGGCCTCAAACTTTATGGCAGTTGCGTAGATCAGTCTAAGCAGCTGCCTTCTTCCGCTGGCTGCAGCTTCTACTTCTTTTGTCTTCATGATGCACCTTTAGAGGTTTTTCTTTTAGGTGTCCTTGTGGCGTTTGCGTGGGCGACTTTCTTTCCTCTCGTTTTTTTCTGGCTTGTTGAACAACAGTTGGCAGGGGATGCGGTGACCTTCCTTCTGCTGACATGACCCGTCCTACAGAGTTTGGCCTTGAGAAGTATGGAGTCGATCCTGGTACAGGCGGCCATCTTTAAGACCTAGGCTGGTAATTTTGTCCTGCCATCTAATGCCAAAAATGGAGGGTAGGGCTTGCACGTGAACATTTTACAGCTGCTTAAGAACACAGGTCTCAAAGCCATAGAGAAGGGAAGTAACGACAACGGAGATTAAAGTAGAGAGTGAAGAGGAAAGTGAGTGAAGAGGAAAGTGAGTAAAGAGGAAAGTAAGGACAAAGGTGAGTAGAGAGTAAAGAAAGAGAGGTGAGTAAAGAGTAGGGCCTCAAGTCTCACACAACACATTACCTCCAAACTCCTCACATTACCTCTGTAAACTTCACAGACTATAGCTGTAAACTCTAGACATTACCTCTGTAAACTTCACAAACTATATTTGTAAGCTCTAGACATTACCGCTGTAAACTTCACAGACTATATTCGTAAGCTCTATATATTACCTCGCTAAACTTCACAGACTATATTTGAAAGCTCTATATATTACCTCGCTAAACTTCACAGACTATATTTGCAAACTCTAGACATTACCTCTGTAAACTTCACAGACTATATTTGTAAGCTCTAGACATTACCTCTGTAAACTTCACAGACTATATTCGTAAGCTCTATATATTACCTCTGAAAACTTCACAAACTATATTTGTAAGCTCTATATATTACCTCGCTAAACTTCACAGACTATATTTGTAAGCTCTAGACATTACCTCTGTAAACTTCACAGACTATATTTGTAAGCTCTATATATTACCTCGCTAAACTTCACAGACTATATTTGTAAGCTCTATATATTACCTCTGTAAACTTCACAGACTATATTCGTAAGCTCTATATATTACCTCTGTAAACTTCACAGACTATATTTGTAAGCTCTATATATTACCTCTGTAAACTTCACAGAGTATAGCTGTAAGACTCTAGACATTACCTCGCTAAACTTCACAGACTATATTTGTAAGCTCTAGACATTACCTCTGTAAACTTCACAGACTATATTTGTAAGCTCTATATATTACCTCGCTAAACTTCACAGACTATATTTGTAAGCTCTATATATTACCTCTGTAAACTTCACAGACTATATTCGTAAGCTCTATATATTACCTCTGTAAACTTCACAGACTATATTTGTAAGCTCTATATATTACCTCTGTAAACTTCACAAACTATATTTGTAAGCTCTATATATTACCTCTGTAAACTTCACAGACTATATTTGTAATCTCTATATATTACCTCTGTAAACTTTACAGACTATATTTGTAAGCTCTATATATTACCTCGCTAAACTTCACAGACTATATTTGTAAGCTCTATATATTACCTCGCTAAACTTCACAGACTATATTTGTAAGCTCTATATATTACCTCGCTAAACTTCACAGACTATATTTGTAAGCTCTATATATTACCTCGCTAAACTTCACAGACTATAATTGTAAGCTCTATATATTACCTCTGTAAACTTCACAGACTATATTTGTAAGCTCTATATATTACCTCTGTAAACTTCACAGACTATATTTGTAAGCTCTATATATTACCTCTGTAAACTTCACAGACTATATTTGTAAGCTCTATATATTACCTCTGTAAACTTCACAGAGTATAGCTGTAAGACTCTAGACATTACCTCTGTAAACTTCAGAGACTCTATTTGTAAACTAATAGTAATAATAGTATTTGTATAGTGCATTTCCCCACACAGACGTGAGCTCAATGAGTTTCACAAGAGACGAGGGGAAGTGAGGAAAGAGGGCGCGTGATGTAGCCGTCATATTGAGTACAAACAAACACAACATACAGACACCAACATGCACCCCTGGACACGAGTATTGGAGAAAGGACAACAGGACTACACATTATCTCTGTATACTTTACAGAGTATAACTGTAAACTCTACACATTACCTCTGTAAACTCCACAGAGTATAACTGTAAACTCTATGCATTACCTCTGTAAACTTCACAGAGTATAGCTGTAAACTCTAGACATTACCTCTGTAAATTCAGAGAGTATAGCTGTAAACTCTATGCATTACCTCTGTAAACTCAACAGAGTATAGCTGTAAACTCTTTGCATTACCTCTGTAAACTCCACAGATTTGGGATCCCCGATGATGGTACCGTCTTGCTGTCTGTATCCTGCATACATAATCAGCTGAGAGTTCCACACACGGTAGTCGCCCCTACCCTTTTGCCTTTGAGGGAAAATGGTGATAGCGGATCTGTTGGAAAATACAAGTAGCAAATAGGAAATAGCGATTAGCAAATAGTGAACAGCTAATATCAAATAGCGATTAGCAAATAGTGAACAGCTAATATCAAATAGCGACTAGCAAATAGTGAACAGCTAATATCAAATAGCGATTAGCAAATAGTGAACAGCTAATATAAAATAGCTAATTGAGAATAGTGAACAGTTAATAGAATATAGCGATTAGCAAATAGTGAACAGCTAATATCAAATAGCGATTAGCAAATAGTGAACAGTTAATAGAAAATAGCGATTAGCAAATAGTGAACAGCTAATATCAAATAGCTAATTGCGAATAGTGAACAGCGAATATAAAATAGCTAATAGCGATTAGTGAACAGCTTATATAAAAAAGCTAATAGCGAATAGGGAAAAGCTAATATAAAAAAGCTAATAACAAATAGTGAACAGCTAATATCAAATAGCGAATAGCCAGCAGCAAATAGCATGCTGAGTAGCAAGTAGTCAACGGTCTGCTCGCCCAAACATGTAAAGGGCCTTCACCTTTCTCATGTCTCTCGCTCTCATGTTTGCGTATCTCGCAGTTGTTATTTGCACACACACACACACACACACACACACACACACACACACACACACACACACACGTCTCACTCACGTGCCCTACAAGTCTCTCTCTCACTCTCTCTTACTAAAGTTTGTTTTTCTGCTATACTTAGTCCGAGGGCTAAATGTAAAAAGTAGAACTTTTGCTTATTCTGTTACCCTCGTTAATAAAGATTTGCTATTTACTCCCTTATTTCGCGGTTGTTATTTGTACACGCACGCACGCACAAACACACACACATCTCACTCACGTGTCCTTAAAGCCTCTCTGTCTCTCTCACATACTCCTCTTACTCGCATATCTCGCAGTTTTATATAAAACACACACACACACGCGCGCGCACACACACACACGTCTCTCTCACGTGTCTTTCAAATCCTTATCTCTCACACTTACCTCTCATGTTTTTTTCTCTCTCACGTGTCTCTTAAAAGTCTCTCTAATATATAATATATACTTATATATATATATATTTATCATGTATCGCTCGTTTCTCTTACTTCTCTCTCGTGTATTCTCAGTTCTGTCTATGAAGTAGAACTTTTGCCTACACATGAACTGTTGAACCTGAAGTAAGAGTTGTATAACCATATATAACAAGTAAAGCTCGTCACATAAGCTTTTTTCAGGTGGTTGTTGAGGGAAATGTTAGAGACTTCCCTGTTTTGAGTGGTCAGTGGTGTGTAAGGGTGGTGCCCGTCTCCTGTCCCTTGTGTCCTTACCTTCCCCAACCCTCCATGGAGTCAGGTACCCATTTCCGACAGTCAAGTAAACTGGGTAAAGTTTTCTGCGCCACACGGGTGTTGAACCCACACGATATAAGAAGCTGTTTAATCTAACGTATGTCGTTGTCCCGGATACGTTGGTGCCTTGATGGTCGTAGAGTATTGCGATGGTGGTTCGTTTATGAATGGAGGGAAATGCCTAGAGACAATGGGTTATCGTATTCGTAAGGGAAGTAACTTAGTAGTCAGTGGGGTATGGATGCAAGGGAGAGAATATTGTACAAGAAGTTGGTGGAAACTATTAGAATATTCACTGTAGAGTATTAGAGTATTCCACGTTAGAGTATTCTGTGAATACATGCTCACTAAAACATAGCAACAACTGCAAGATTGATGGCCATTGGCGGAACCGACCGTCAGTCGAGTGAAACGTGGGTATCACCGAGGTCGCCAAACTGACCCTGAACCTCGTCTAATGGAAGCAACATGTAGATTATTGATGAAACATTCGCTAACGTGTAAAAGATAATAGATAATAATGCACTCGATGGACCATTCATGTAGAGTTGTTTAATTGTGATCCACTGCTTGCTCATTATTTTTGAAACATTAGTTTAAGTGTGAATTTTATTCGAGTAGTCGGAGTTAATAATAATATTCATGTTGGGAAATTGACGCGATGATTCTGGAAGTGTTGAAGACAAATTAGTAGAATTTTCTACTCACTTTGGGGAGATTTGTGCATTAAAATTTCTTACCGGGGAATGGATACACTTGGAATTCCCTCCTGGAAGGTTGTTGAAGTGCAATTTTGTGTCTGTTGTGTTCAGAGGCCCCCCACCCCCCTGTTTAGTCCACTCTTAGCGGCTGAGGTTTGCTTCTTAATGTGATTTTGAACATAGACAGGAAGTGACTGCTGATAGTGGGAGGAAATATTTGTGCTTTCGTCAAACGTTCTTCATCCAAAAAAACAAAATCCACAATCAGTATAACCGGATGTAGACAGCCCTCGGCAGTCTTTGTGATTTGTTGAAAGAACACGAAACTGTCACGAAATTGTGTGACATGAAGGAGACAGAGCTATTTAGTCTGACATAGGGACTAATGTACCCGGCAAACCAGCTGATGTACCCGACATAAGAGCTGATTTACGTGACACAGGAGCTGATTTACGTGACACAGGAGCTCACCTTCACGACAGGAGCTCACCTTCACGACAGGAAATGATTTACGTGACACAGGAGCTGATTTACGTGACACAGGAGCTCACCTTCATGACATAGGAGCTGATTTACGTGACACAGGAGCTGATTTACGTCACGTAGGAGCTCACCTTCATGACATAGGAGATGAATTACGTGACACAGGAGCTGATTTACGTGACACAGGAGCTCACCTTCGTGACACAGGAGCTGATTTACGTCACGTAGGAGCTCACCTTCATGACATAAGAGCTAACTTATGTGACACAGGAGCTCATTTACGTCACGTAGGAGCTGATTTAGGTGACATAGGAGGTCTGTCCATCTGACAGTGACACAGCTCAGATTCCAGTGTGTAAGCTATGTCACTTTGACAGTGTCACAGGTCAGATTGCCGTGTGTAAGCCATGTCACTCTGACAGTGACACAGCTCAGATTCCAGTGTGTAAGCTATGTCACCCTGACAGTGACACAGCTCAGATTCCAGTGTGTAAGCTATGTCACCCTGACAGTGACACAGCTCAGATTCCAGTGTGTAAGCCATGTCACTCTGACAGTGTCACAAGTCAGATTCCAGTGTGTAAGCTATGTCACTCTGACAGTGACACAGGTCATATTGCCGTGTGTAAGCTATGTCCACGTGACAGTGACACAGGTCAGATTCTCGCGTGTAAGCTATGTCTACGTGACAGTGACACAGGTCAGATTCCTGTGACAGTAAGAGCTGACTTTAGCGACAAACCACTGTAGTGTGGAGACTAAGCTATGGAAGACCTGACGACAGACATGCTCATTGCTCATTCGCTCTGTCAATGAGTTTTCACCCCCCCTCTCATCTGGCGTGTTGACCGACCGATCGGGATAAAGGAAGTGAGGTATTAGCCAAGTTTTCATTGGTCAATATTGCCCCGCGGCCGTCTCGTGCACTACGGCATGTAGCGCGCTCTGCCTGGGGTCAAGGCCACGTGCCAAAAACCAGCTTTTGCTTGTCAGTCAGTGTCATGCGCTGACATTATGACTGAGTAGAACCGCCATTATTGCAGTCTTCTTCTAAAACACACTGCCACTTCATTGCCAGTGAACCACTTCGACTTGTGAAACACAAGTGAAACAAACTGTCACCGTTTGAAACACTCGTCCATGTCACCAAAAAGAGTCGAGTGTCATAGTGAACCACTTACTATCAGCCAGGAAATGCGGTCAATATCGTCAACATACAGCACAGATGTATAGTCGCCATGGAACATGTATAGTAGAGCTCTATAGTCTCCGTGAAACAAGTACAATATAGTACAGATGTATAGTCGCCATGGAACATGTATAGTAGAGCTCTATAGTCTCCGTGAAACAAGTACCATATAGTACAGATGTATAGTCGCCGTGGAACATGTATAGTAGAGCTCTATAGTCTCCGTGAATCAAGTACCATATAGTACAGATGTATAGTCGCCGTGGAACATGTATAGTAGAGCTCTATAGTCTCCGTGAATCAAGTACCATATAGTACAGAGATTTTTCTTCGCTATGGAACATGTATAGTAGAGCTCTATAGTCTCCGTGAATCAAGTACCATATAGTACAGAGATGTACAATCGCCATGGAACATGTATATTAGAGCTCTATAGTCTCCGTGAAACAAGTACCATATAGTACAGAGATGTATAGTCGCCATGGAACATGTATAGTAGAGCTCTATAGTCTCCATGAAACAAGAACCATATAGTACAGACATGTTTAGTCGCCATGGAACATGTATAGTAGAGCTCTATAGTCTCCATGAAACAAGAACCATATAGTACAGACATGTTTAGTCGCCATGGAACATGTATAGTAGAGCTCTATAGTCTCCATGAAACAAGAACCATATAGTACAGACATGTTTAGTCGCCATGGAACATGTATAGTAGAGCTCTATAGTCTCCGTGAATCAAGTACCATATAGTACAGAGATTTTTCTTCGCTATGGAACATGTATAGTAGAGCTCTATAGTCTCCGTGAAACAAGTACCATATAGTACAGAGATTATAGTCGCCATGGAACATGTATAGTAGAGCTCTATAGTCTCCGTGAAACATGTACCATATAGTACAGAGATGTGTAGTCGCCATGGAACATGTATAGTAGAGCTCTATAGTATCCATGAAACAAGAACCATATAGTACAGAGATGTGTAGTCGCCATGGAACATGTATAGTAGAGCTCTATAGTCTCCGTGAAACATGTACCATATAGTACAGAGATGTGTAGTCGCCATGGAACATGTATAGTAGAGCTCTATAGTCTCCGTGTAGCAACTAGTACAGAGTTACAGCCTCCATTAGAAAAGTCCACATACTTTGAGGTCAGAGGCTGCTGTGTAATGATTGAAAGATCAATGTTTGTACAACATGATATAGAAAGGCCAAAGTGAATATGCTTTAGAAATATCAACTACAGTATAACAGAGAAATTGATCCAGAATATGGGATGGAAATCTCCGTCATTGCATGACACACTCAACATTACAGTAGTAATGAAATCATCCCTAAGTCCCTGACATTTATTTCAGCAAGTAGTTGTTGACTTTTGTGATCGTCTAAGCGATTTTGAGTGGGTCTCTCACTCCGCAAAGAATCCATTGGGTGGTGTTGAGCTAAAATACAACACTGACGACCAGTGAAAGGAACACTGAGCCTAACGCCCTCTTGTCTTGTCCCCAGGAGACAGGAGAATGAAAAGGAGCCGCCTGATGTCATAGATATTAAGTGCTGACACTAACACACGATTCTCTTGTTCTCACCTCTTCGGGGGGGGGGGCGCTGAAGACAGCCAGTCGATGGCCACAAGCTGTGTGCTACGCCTTTCAATCGACGGGAAAAAAAGAAAGAAAAAATCAAATCTTTGGCACCGCACTCGCATGAAATGAAAAATACATTAGGGGAGGACTGCATCCGAATCTGATTATGACCGGACAAGACCCTTTCGCAAAAAGCAAATTAACACTGATACCGCTTTTGCTCTGGCTGCACCGACGGGCAAAATACGGTTATCTTTTCTTCTTTATTTTCCGGATTCGCCGACAAACCACTCGGCGGCTCAGGGCCTGCTTCCTGTCGGCCTCGCTACTGAATTGTCCGGTCTGCATGCTGAAGGACCACAAAAGAATTGCTAACACTGACGAGTGGGCTTTTTAGAGGGTAGCCGACAGGTGAGGGTCACCAGCCCCTTCTCTCTCTCTGTACTTTTCACTCTGTTTTATCATTTTATATTTTTCTCTCTGTGTTATATTTCTCACTGTAACGAGGCTATCAGAGTGTTCTCTTTCTGTTATATTACTCCCTGTAACATGGCTATCAGAGTGTTCTCTTTCTGTTATATCTCTCACTGTAACGAGGCTATCAGAAGTTTTAGTTCTCTTATATTTCTCCCTGTAACGTGCCTATAAACAGTTTTAGTTCTGTTATATTTATCAGTGTTCTCCTTCTGTTATATTTCTCACTGTAACGTGCTATCAGAGTGTTCTCTTTCTATTATATTTCTCACTGTAACGAGGCTAAAAGAGTGTTCTATTTCTGTTATATTTCTCCCTGTAACGAGGCTATCAGAGTTTTCTCTTTCTGTTATATCTCTCACTGTAACGTGGCTATCAGAGTGTTCTCTTTCTGTTATATTACTCCCTGTAATGTGCCTATAAACAGTTTTAGTTCTCTTATATTTCTCACAGTAATGTGTCTATCAGATGTGTTAGTTCTGTTCTATTTCTCACTGTAATGTGTCTATAAGATGTGTTAGTTCTGCTATTTTTCGCACTGTAATGTTGCTATTAGATGTGTTAGTTCTGTTATATTTCTCACTTTAATGTGGCTATAAGATGTGTTAGTTCTGTTATATTTCTCACTGTAACGTGGCTATAAACAGTGTTAGTTCTGTTATGTTTCTCACTGTAATGTGCATGTCAAAAGGCTCAACATGTCGGAACCCGTTCGCGTATTACTATGACGTCACGGGAATATGCGATATTATCGATGATTTTAGATGTTCTTGACGACAGTTTGCTCCTCTTATTCTCTATGAGGCAAAAGTTGAGTTAATTGAGGTAAAAAAGTACCTGTACATAAACCTAAATTTAAGGCAACCTTTTACACGTGGACTGTTTGTACAAGAAAATTCTGAGAAATTATACACCTGGCTGTCCGCGCTCGTTTGACTCCAGAACAGAGACTTTGAGCTGTTGAAGAACTGTTTTATCGAATGTATGTTCGCCTTTTCAATCCTAGACTGATTTAGAACACACACACACACACACACACACACACACACACACACACACACACACACAGAGTTAATTGACTAGAGACGATTTTATGTTACTGGAATTGTTACCAATTGTCAAAACCAATGGAATCTGTTCAGTTCAGCCTGAAACCAAATCTGTCGCAAATGAAATGTTACAGAGGGATAGCCATGCTGTGCCTTCTCTGTAAATGTGAGCGCGCTGTGCTTTAACCATCTCTACTGTTAACCAGCTGTAACATGTTTGACCATCTCTACTGCTAACCAGCTGTAGAATGTTTGACCATCTCTATTGCTAACCAGCTGTAGAATGTTTGACCATCTCTATTGCTAACCAGCTGTAGAATGTTTGACCATCTCTATTGCTAACCAGCTGTAGAATGTTTGACCATCTCTATTGCTAACCAGCTGTAGATTGTTTGACCATCTCTACTGCTAACCAGCTGTAGAATGTTTGACCATCTCTATTGCTAACCAGCTGTAGATTGTTTGACCATCTCTACTGCTAACCAGCTGTAGATTGTTTGACCATCTCTATTGCTAACCAGCTGTAGATTGTTTGACCATCTCTACTGCTAACCAGCTGTAGATTGTTTGACCATCTCTACTGCTAACCAGCTGTAGATTGTTTGACCATCTCTACTGCTAACCAGCTGTAGAATGTTTGACCATCTCTACTGCTAACCAGCTGTTGCATGTTTCCGCGTTCTGGAAGTAAACGTGTAGGTCAAAAGCCATGAGTGTTCAGTGTCTCTGTGTCAGAGTAACTGGTAGTTGTTTCTAGATTTTTCCAAGACTAAGACCAGTAGGACAGAGGGAGGACGTGGGAGTTTGGCTTTTCTTTGTTTATGGTGATGTTAGTGACATCACGATTGTAACATCTGTCTGTACATAATGGTATTTGTGGCATCGTTATTTTAACTTTTACCTATGGTGATATTTGTGATATCACTCGATGTGCTTGACCTTAACCCTCACCTCAGATAGCCATTTTATGATGTCACTTGGTGTGTCTACCCTAACCCTCACCTGAGATTGCCTTTATTTGTGCCGTACTTGATGTGGTTGCACAAGGCTTCATACATGCCGCGGGCAGTGGTGATGTGGCGGGCGTCAAACACCTGCAGTTTGCTCCACTGGATGCGACCGATGCACCTGGGGGCGTTACGCCAGCCGGTCTTGGCGCCGAAACTCAGCTCCGCCGTCGTCAGATCATAAGAGCCGCTCTTCTCCACTGACGCCTTCACTTCCGCCCAGCGCTTCTGGTGTGCAGGGGTGTTGAGACTGCACACACACACACACACACACACACACACACACACACACACACACACACACAATGTATGATGTATGATAATGTATAATCAAGTAATCTACCTAAGTAACCATTGTGATCACATAATGTAACCTAGTGAACATGTATAATAATGTATAATGTTTAATAATATATAATAATCAAGTAATCTACCTTAAAAGCCCTTTTGATCACATTATGTAACCTAGTGTACATGTATAATTCAAGTAATCTGCCTAAACAGCCATTTAATGTTGTAATGTTGTGTAACCTAGTGTACATGTATAATAATCATGTAATCTACCTAAATAATCATTGTGATCACATTGTGTAACCTAGTGTACATGTATAATAATCATGTAATCTACCTGAATAATCATTGTGATCACATTGTGAAACCTAGTGTACATGTATAATAATCAAGTAATCTACCTAGATAATCATTGTGATCACATTGTGTAACCTAGTGTACATGTATAATAATCATGTAATCTACCTAAATAATCATTGTGATCACATTGTGTAACCTAGTGTACATGCATAATAATCATGTAATCTACCTAAATAATCATTGTGATCACATTGTGTAACCTAGTGTACAAGTATAATAATCATGTAATCTACCTAAACAGTCATTGTGATGACATTATATTACCTAGTGTATACTATAATAATCAAGTAATCTGCCTAAATAGCCTTCGTGATGACATCCTGTCTACTGCGTTCTATAGCTTAGTGTACACGTATGATCTGTATAATCACCATTTTTTATGACGACCTCACTTCTACTGGTTCATGTATCCTATTGTAAAGTTATAAAGTAGAGAAGATAAATTGTTTACCCTGCTTCTAATGTAAGTAAGCAAATATATAATGAGTGTGTATGTTAGTGTGCATGCATGTGCAATGCACTAAATCTGAAACACTTGTAGTGTGTTTCGTGTAGTAAATGTTAAAATACATGTGATGTGAAAACAGCTGTTGGAGGCAAAGTACTATTCAACAAAGTCAGGGTTAGGTTTAGAGTGAGGGCCAGAAGGTTGTAGATGCAACTGACCGTTTGTTGGAGGCGAAGTACTGCTCAATGAAGTCCTTTGCCTGCACTAGCAGGTCCTCACCTTTCCTGGGTGGCCCTGTCTTGACGGCGGTGTTCATCAGGGACCCCATGCACCGTTCTGGAGTGCAAGTCATGTTCTGAAGACACACATAGACACATAGATTGTTTTGAGTTGCAGGTGTTATGAAACCACACTCACACACATATATATATATATATATAAGTCTATGTGGGGTGTGATGTTCTGAAGACATACACACACACGCACATGTCCACACTGACTTTAAACCACTCGGGGTGCATGTGGTGTTCTGAAGACACACACAAACATTCAAATAAATTTCTCTGTTCTGAACACACACACACACACACACACACACACACACACACACACACACACACACACACACACACACACACACACACACACACACAGAAACACACTAGGTTAAACTGAAATACACTCACACTTATGCACATAAACATAACACACATGAAGGAAGTACATACAAACAAAAATATATTTATACACATAAAGAAAAGACATATATGCATATATCCTGCGGCCAGAATGATTAGTTATTCCACATTTCTTATTACAGGGCTTACTAAATAGTCCCAGCTCCTAAAAGCCCTAGCGCCAATCAGTCCCTTCCTTTTTGTTCTTTCAGGAAAGGACGGAAGTCCCAAGGAGAATTTTTCACTGTAATTCTTGCTCTTACTTGTCAGGTGTGCTCTCTAGTCTAATGTCCCTTGCAGTTTGTGATGATGATGATGATGATGATGATGATGATGATGATGATGATGATGATGATGATGATGATGATGTCCATTTGTAATGCGCAGGTATCCATTCGGAAAAATGCTCATTGCGCAGAAAAAAATAAGAAAAAAAGTAAATAAATAGATAAACACCAGAAAAGTAAAAAATAAAGAAAGAAGTGTTGCTTGGTTGTTTAAGTTTAAGTCCGTCTTAATTAAACAGATGGGTCTTCAGTCTTTTTCGGAACGTGGTTGGTGAGGTGATGGTGGATGGTGTGTGATATCAGACAGTTTGTGTCTGGTATCAGAGCAGTTTGTCTGGTATCAGAGCAGTTTGTGTGTGATATCAGAAAGTTTCCATGTGGTATCAGAGCAGTTTGTGTGTGGTATCAGAGCAGTTTGTGTGTGATATCAAGCAGTTTGTGTGTGGTATCATAGTAGTTTGTGTGTGATATCAGACAGTTTGTATGTGATATCAGAAAGTTTGTGTGTATTATCAGGAAGTTTGCATGTGGTATCAGGCAGTTTGTGTGTGTATCAGACAGTTTGTGTGTGTATCAGACCAGTTTGTGTGTGATATCAGACAGTTTCTGTGTGATATCAGAACAGTTTAAGTGTGGTATAGGTTTGTGTGTGATATCAGACAGTTTGTGTGTGGTATCAGACAGTTTGTGCTTGGTATCAGAGCAGCTTGTGTGTGATATCAGAGTAGTTTGTGTGTGATATCAGGAAGTTTGTTTGTGATATCAGACAGTTTATATGTAGTATCAGAGCAGTATGTGTGTGGTATCAGACAGTTTGTGTGTGATATCAGGCAGTTTGTGTGTGATATCAGGCAGTTTGCATGTGATATCAGGCAGTTTGTGTGTAGTATCAGAGCAGTTTGTGTGTCATATCAGACCAGTTTATGTGTGATATCAAGCAGTTTGTGCGTGGTATCAGGCAGTTTGTGTGTGGTATCAGAGCAGTTTGTGTGTGATATCAGTTTCCATGTGGTATCAGAGCAGTTTTCGTGTGATATCAAGCAGTTTGTGTGTGATATCAGGCAGTTTGCATGTGATATCAGAAAGTTTGTGTGTATTATCAGGAAGTTTGCATGTGGTATCAGGCAGTTTGTGTCTGGTATCAGAGCAGGCTGTGCGTGGTATCAGAGCAGTTTGTATGTGATATCAGGCAGTTTGTGTGTGGTTATAAGACCAGTTTGTGCATGGTGTCAGGCAGTTTGTGTGTGATATCAGAGCAGTTTGTATGTAATATCAGGCACTTTGTGTGTGGTATCATACCAGTTTGTGTGTGGCATCAGGCAGTTTGTGTGTGATATCAGGCAGTTTGTGTGTGGCAATCAGACAAGTTTGTGTGTGGTATCAGTTTGTGTGGTATCAGACCAGTTGTGTGTGATATCAGACAGTTTGTGTGGGATATCAGACCATTTTGTGTGTGGTATCAGTTTGTTTGCAATATCAGGCAGTTTGTGTGTCATATCAGAGCAGGTTGTATGTCATATCAGACTAGTTTGTGTGTGATATCAGACAGTTTCTGTGTGATATCAGACCAGTTTGAGTGTGGTATAGGTTTGTGTGTGGTATCAGAGCAGCTTGTGTGTGGTATAAGTTTGTGTGTGATATCAGACAGTTTGCATGTGGTATCAGAGCAGTTTGTGTGTGGTATCAGAGCAGTATGTGTGTGATATCAGGCAGTTTGTGTGTCATATCCGACTGTTTGTGTGTGATATCAGGCAGTTTGCATGTGACATCTGGCAGTTTGTGTGTAGTATCAGAGCAGCTTGTGTGTCATATCAGACCAGTTTGTGTGTGATATCAGGCAGTTTATGTGTCATATCAGCGCAGCTTGTGTGTGATATCAGACCAGTTTGTGTGTCGTATTAGCGCAGCTTGTGTGTGATATCAGACAGATTGTGTGTGGTATCAGACAGTTTGTGTGTGATATCAGACAGTTTGCATGTGGTATCAGAGCAGTTTGTGTGTGGTATCAGAGCAGTTTGTGTGTGATATCAGACAGTTTGTCTGTGATATCAGGCAGTTTGTGTGTGATATCGGACAGTTTGTGTGTGATATCAAGCAGTTTGCATGTGATATCAGGCAGTTTGTGTGTAATATCAAAGCAGCTTGTGTGTCATATCAGACCAGTTTGTGTGTGATATCAGGTAGTTTGTGCATGGTATCAGGCAGTTTGTGTATGGTTATCAGACCAGTTTGTGTGTGTGTGGTATCTGACTAGTTTGCGTGTAATATCAGACAGTTTGTGTGTGATATCAGGCAGTTTGTGTGTGGTATCAGGCAGTTTGTGTGTCGTATAGGAGCAGTTTTTGTGTGATATGAGACAGTTTGTGTGTGATATCAGGCAGTTTGTGTGTGGTATCAGGCAGTTTGTGTGTGGTAGAGGAGCAGTTTGTGTGTGATATCAGACTAGTTTGTGTGTGGCATCAGTCCAGTTTGTGTGTGATATCAGGCAGTTTGCGTGGTGCCTCAGACCAGTTTGTTTGTGATATCAGGCATTTTTGTGTGTGGCATCAGACAGTTTGTGTGTGATATCAGGCATTTTTGTGTGTGGCATCAGACAGTTTGTGTGTGATATCAGTCCAGTTTGTGTGTGGTGTCAGACCAGTTTGTGTGTGATATCAGACAGTTTGCATGTGATATCAGGCAGTTTGTGTGGGGTATCAGACCAGTTTGTGTGTGATATCAGACAGTTTGTGTGGGGTATCAGACTAGTTTGTGTGTGGTATCAGGCAGTTTGTGTGTGATATCAGACAGTTTTTGTGATATTGGGCAGTTTGTGTGTGAAATCAGGAAGTTTGCATGTGGTATCAGAGCAGTTTGTGTGTGATATCAGACAGTTTGTGTGTGATATCAGACAGTTTGTGTGTGGTATCAAACCAGTTTGTGTGTTGTATCAGTTTGTGTGTGGTATCAGACCAGTTTGTGTGTGATATAAGTTTGCGTATGATATTATACAGTTTGCATGTGTGGTATCTGACCAGTTTGTGTGTGATATCAGGCATTTTGTGTGTGATATCAGACAGTTTGTGTGTGATATCAGACAGTTTATATGTGGTATCAAACAAGTTTTCGTGTGGTATCAGACCAGTTTATGTGTGATATCAGACAAATTTGTGTGTGGTATCAGACCAGTTTGTGTGTCATTTCAGATCAGTGTGTGTGTTATCAGACCAGTTTGTGTATGGTATCTAACAAGTTTGTGTGTGGTATCAGACCAGCTTGTTTATGGCATCAGAGCAGTTTCGTGATGTCAGCTCCACAATCTAGTAAATGGCTTGTTTCATTTCTTATATAGCAACTTCCTCTCAGGAAGTTCCCTTCCTGTGAGTACTGGTGTTTCGTTTATTATTAGACGCATGACGAGTGTCTTCACAAGTGCTTGTGACTTTGAAGGACCGCCTGCTTGTCACAATGCTCTACAGCCAACACCTTCTTTATACATCACGCCTTTACAAGTGCTTGTGACTGTAGGGCTGGCATGTTTGTTATAACAGTCCAGAGTGAACCCTACCCTTACTCATCATCATCTGGTCCATGTTGTTCTCATTATTATTAATTATATCAAGATTTTGCGCCTACTTCTTCTTCTTCCTCATCATCTGGCTAGATAATGATAATGTAGTGCGAGGGTTTGTTTGGGAGAGTGTGTATGAGTGTATCACTGACAGTGGTGTTTCCCTCCACCCTGCACCCCATCCTTTTCCTTGACCTGCAATCGCCTCACGAACGAGAGGAATGACCCTGGAGCGGGGGAAATAGCACCCAAGTATTTGTGTGTAAATAGCCGACAACAGTCAGTGCCTGCACCCTGATTGTCGCATCTCAAGGGGTCATTCCTTCTTTTGATTATTTGGAGTACGTAGAAATACCTTTGCACCGTGTAGGTGTTATATAGTCCGCTGGCAAGTGGCTCACGAATCTCGAAATACTCTTCCCTATTCTCAGCGCGGGAGAAACACCACAGCACCGTGTAGGTGTTCCGGTCCGCTGACAAGTGGATCACATGCCTCAAAATCCTATCTATTTGGTTTCCTTTACTTTGAGTGCGGGAGAAAGTACCACAGACCTGTGTAGGTGTTGTAATCCGCTGACAAGTGGCTTATGTACCTCGAAATAATTTATTTCCTCCTCTTACTAATCAATAAGTTCGTAAGTAGAAGTAGGCATTACTAGAAGAGGTAGGTGATGGGTATTAGCAGTGAGGGAGCTAGGTATGCGCAGAGTAGGGTTGAATCTGTTTGCATGTGTAAATAATGTAATTAACTCATTTTAAATTTACTTACCTCGTTGTATGTGTGTGTGATTCAGCAAATCTTGTATGTTTTGTCCTCGGTGTATAAACGAAATAACAATATACTCCTTGAGCGTGTGAAACTTGTGTCGTCACGTGACGTTAAAATAGCTAACGGAAGCAGGGGTGGAACACGAAACACACATGATAAGTGACAGAGAAGCTGATGGATCCGAAGAGGAACAACACACCGAAGATAACATAAGATGTAAAGATTTACTGACGTCAGTGACGTGTAAAGATGTAAAGATTTACTGACGTCAGTGACGTGTAAAGATGTAAAGATTGACTGACCTCTATGACTTTCTGGTGCAGAACGTCCACGAATGTCTTGTTGTCCAGCAGGTTGTGGACTTTGGCAAAACGCTTTGGGCTGGTGGCTGATCCACGCCGCTCACCCCTCTGCGCCCCTCCCTGTCCCCCACTGTGTCTGTTGCGGGCTCCCCCCATTCGCCCCTCGTCTGTGTCAGAGGCTTCGCCGTCCGTATGATTCTCCGGCGAACTCTGATCTTGCGGTTGCAGGTGACCGTTGTCAGGTTTGTAAACGCAGTTGTCTTCTGCTGTGTGGGCTGGAGGCTGAGGGTTGCTGCTGATGACAAAACACTTGGGCGTTTGATGGCCGTGGCTGGTGCTCTCGATGCGCACATTGCCCTTGACGACGACTGTAATCTGGTCGTTGTCCTGGACGATCTCAATGGCCTTGCGGCTGTGGCTAATGGCCTGTTGTCCACTCACAGATCCGAGTTCCGACCGTTTGTCCGGAATGTTAGGTGTCGTCAAGACAATTTTTGGCGAATCCCTGGTCTCGTGTGCCAGGACGGTGTCTTCAACTGATTTCTTGTCATCGCTTGTCACAACGACCATGGTGTCATGGAGTGCAACATCTGGACTGGCGCTGACATCATCCAGACACGCGGTGTGAGTGACCTCTATGACATCAAGCGTATCCACATCGGAAGCACCAGTGTTCTTGATGTCGGCGTTGTCATCGCTCCCCTTGCACAGGCGCTTGATAGTCTTCACCGGCGACGAGGAGCCGTTAGAGGAAAAGGTCTTGCGTAGGCGTCCCATCAGCGAGTCTTGCACAGGCCGCGTCACGCGCACGGTGTGGGGCAAGCCATTCTCCAGGAAGGTAGTCTGCAGGTGTGTGGTATATCCCTCGGGACCCCGCAACAGTAGCACCACCGGAGCGTCTGTCGGCACCGCCTTCAGGATCTCGATGGCGCTGTCATAGCTCATGTCGGCCAGGTTGATGTCGTTGATGCGGAGGATGATATCCCCAACCTGCTCAAAATGTGCGGGTAAACATAAATCATCATCATCATCATCATCATCATCATCATCATCATCATCATCATCATCATCATCATCATCATCATCATCATCATCATCATTATCACTACACAACAGGGGTGAGAGCACACACACACACACTACACAGCACTCTACTGCACTACATGATTTTAGACAGCACTGCACTGCATTACACAAAACTACAGAGCACTACATTCTACTGCCTCTCACATCACTCAGCTGCATTTCGTTGTATTATACAGCACAGTACATGACATTTCACTGCATTACATAACAGCACGTGACATTTCACTGTATTATATAGCACAGCACTTGACATTTCACTGTATTATATAGCACAGTACATGACATTTCACTGTATTATATAGCACGTGACATTTCACTGTATTATATAGCAAAGCACTTGACATTTCACTGTATTTTATAGCACAGTACATGACATTTCACTGTATTATATAGCACGTGACATTTCACTGTATTATACAGCACGTGACATTTCACTGTATTATATAGCACGTGACATTTCACTGTATTATATAGCACAGCACGTGACATTTCACTGTATTATATAGCACAGCACGTGACATTTCACTGTATTATATAGCACAGCACGTGACATTTCACTGTATTTTATAGCACAGTACGTGACATTTCACTATATTATATAGCACGTGACATTTCACTGTATTATATAGCACAGCACGTGACATTTCACTGTATTATATAGCACAGCACGTGACATTTCACTGTATTATATAGCACAGCACGTGACATTTCACTGTATTTTATAGCACAGTACGTGACATTTCACTATATTATATAGCACGTGACATTTCACTGTATTATATAGCACAGCACGTGACATTTCACTGTATTATATAGCACGTGACATTTGACTGTATTATATAGCACAGCACGTGACATTTCACTGTATTTTATAGCACAGTACGTGACATTTCACTATATTATATAGCACGTGACATTTCACTGTATTATATAGCACAGTAATGACATTTCACTGTATTATATAGCACAGTAATGACATTTCACTGTATTATATAGCACAGTACATGACATTTCACTGTATTATATAGCACGTGACATTTCACTGTATTATATAGCAAAGCACTTGACATTTCACTGTATTATATAGCACGTGACATTTCACTGCATTACATAACACAGCACGCGACATTTCACTGTATTATATAGCACAGTACATGACATTTCACTGTATTATATAGCACGTGACATTTCACTGTATTATATAGCACAGTACATGACATTTCACTGTATTATATAGCACAGTACATGACATTTGACTGTATTATATATTACAATACATGGTATTTCATTGTATTCTATATTCCACTGCGCTACACGGCGTTACACTCCACTCCACACGCCTCTACAAAATACTAGACTAAATTTGTGTACTATACAGCATTCCCTCTATGGTACACAAGTCTACACCTGCACACACCTGCACCGCCTTGCATAAGTCCTCTACAGTACCCAAGTCTACACCTGCACCCACCTGCACCCACCTGCACAAGTTCTCTAGAGTACACAAGTCTACACCTGCACCCACCTGTACCCACCTGCACCCACCTGCACAAGTCCTCTAGAGTACACAAGTCTACACTTGCACCCACCTGCACAAGTCCTGTACAGTACACAAGTCTACACCTGCACCCACCTGCACAAGTCCTGTACAGTACACAAGTCTACACCTGCACAAGTCGTCTACAATACACAAGTTTACACCTGCACCCACCTGCACAAGTCCTCTACAGTACACAAGTCTACACTTGCACCCACCTGCACCTACCTGCACAAGTCCTGTACAGTACACAAGTCTACACTTGCACCCACCTGCACCCACCTGCACAAGTCCTGTACAGTACACAAGTCTACACTTGCACCCACCTGCACCTATCTGCACAAGTCCTGTACAGTACACAAGTCTACACCTGCACCCACCTACACAAGT
Source organism: Marisa cornuarietis (assembly GCA_004794655.1). Lineage (NCBI taxonomy): Eukaryota > Metazoa > Mollusca > Gastropoda > Architaenioglossa > Ampullariidae > Marisa > Marisa cornuarietis. The sequence continues at coordinate 187,155 of SMMW01000093.1, forward strand.
CCTCTACAGTACACAAGTGTACTTCTGCACCCACCTGCACTAGTCCTGTACAGTACACAAGTCTACACCTGCACCTACCTGCACCCACCTGCACAAAGTCCTCTACAGTACACAAGTCTACACCTGCACCCACCTGCACAAGTCCTCTACAGTACACAAGTCTACTCCTGCACCCATCTGCACAAGTCCTGTACAGTACACAAGTCTACACCTGCACCCACCTGCACAAGTCCTGTACAGTACACAAGTCTACACCTGCACCCACCTGCACAAGTCCTCTACAGTACACAAGTCTACTCCTGCACCCACCTGCACAAGTCCTGTACAGTACACAAGTCTACACCTGCACCCACCTGCACAAGTCGTCTACAGTACACAAGTCTACACCTGCACCCACCTGCACAAGTCCTGTACAGTACACAAGTCTACACCTGCACCCACCTGCACAAGTCCTGTACAGTACACAAGTCTACACCTGCACCCACCTGCACCCACCTGCACAAGTCCTCTACAGTACACAAGTCTACACCTGCACCCACCTGCACAAGTCCTCTACAGTACACAAGTCTACACCTGCACCCACCTGCACAAGTCCTCTACAGTACACAAGTCTACTCCTGCACCCATCTGCACAAGTCCTGTACAGTACACAAGTCTACACCTGCACCCACCTGCACAAGTCCTGTACAGTACACAAGTCTACACCTGCACCCACCTGCACAAGTCCTCTACAGTACACAAGTCTACTCCTGCACCCACCTGCACAAGTCCTGTACAGTACACAATTCTACTCCTGCACCCACCTGCACAAGTCCTGTACAGTACACAAGTCTACACCTGCACCCACCTGCACAAGTCGTCTACAGTACACAAGTCTACACCTGCACCCACCTGCACAAGTCCTGTACAGTACACAAGTCTACACCTGCACCCACCTGCACAAGTCTACACCTTCACCCACCTGCACAAGCCCGCTCTCTTCTGCGATTCCCCCGGCCACCAGGTCAGCGACGACGACGAACGGCTTCTGTGTCCGCTGTTTGACCAGGAAGCCCAAGCCGCCATGTTTCTGTTTGATGAGCTTGACGCGAATCGTGTTGGGCAACATTTCTGTCGACCCTGGCATGCTACTGGCTACGTCACTCGACTATCTTGCTATAAGATACTAGTCACGCCACGTCACTCTGCTGGTCACGTCACTCGACTATCTTGCTATGAGATGCCAATCAAGGCGATGAGTGCTGATTACGTCACGTGGCTATGCACAATATTTTCTTAGTTGACTTATTGAGTGACGTATCACGAGCACTATTAGTACCCTACAGTACTTATTGAGTGACGTATCACGAGCACTATTAGTACCCTACAGTACTTATTGAGTGACGTATCACGAGCACTATTAGTACCCTACAGTCTCTTTTGTGGAATTGTATTGTAACGTGTAACTTGCGTACGTCTCTTTCACATTTGCACGTGACCACTTTGTACGTCACCCTTGCTACAAGTATGGCGATCAGCTGTACGAAAGCAGACGTGTGATCAGTTCTACAACAGCAGTCATGTGATATCAGTTCTACAGATATCAGTTGTATTCTACTTCAGGTCAAAGTTCTGGAGAGGCTGCGGCGTGGCGGTGACGTTTGTGTAGAAAGAAGGTGACGAAGGAGGCTGGTCACACCTACAACAACAAGAAATAACAACAAGGATAATAAAGATCACAGCTGATATTTTATTATTAAATAATTATATCCGTGGTTACGTTTTATTATTAACTAGTTATATTTGTGCTCAGACTTGAATTATTAAGACTTAATACTTGTTTACTTGTTTTTAAATATCTTGTTGCTTTAAATACTTGTAGCCATGTTTCCACAGACAGCCAACATTACCCACAGGCCCCTTCCACCCCCTCAAATATGAATTATAGTTCTGGACTAATCACACCCGACACACCGTATACCCAACAGACTCCAGCAGGTCAGGACCCGCTCGTCCTTCACTCAATTATTACCTTGACCTTTGTGATGAAGGTGAGGACTGAACACGTGGTGTTGATCAACCAATCACTGACCTACTCATATACACAGTCGACCACAAACATTCGCTTGACAGTGAGATGAGAGCAGAGGTGAGTGAGTGAACGCTGCACACAGCAGTTGGGTGACGGCGGGAACTACACAGTCACATTCACACTGTGATAGGGACAGACAACTCTACACAGTGATTTCACTGAAGGCGGAATTCACACATCACCTCAAGTTGTGGGAGAGTGAAGCAACAAACAACAGCTACACTGACGGCGACAGCCATCACACAGTCTGCTCAGCAAAGTTGCTTCCCTCCGATCATGTTGTTAGTTCTCTCCATCCGTCTATCATTTCTCTACTTTAGAGTTCCTCCTCTCCATCTGTCTATCATATCTCTACTTCAGAGTTCCTCCTCTCCATCTGTCTATCATATCTCTACTTCAGAGTTCCTCCTCTCCATCTGTCTATCATATCTCTACTTCAGAGTTCCTCCTCTCCATCTGTCTATCATTTCTCTACTTTGGTGTTCCTCTCCATCTGTCTATCATTTCTCTACTTTGGTATTTGTCCTCTCCATCTGTCTATCATTTCTCTACTTTGGTATTTGTCCTCTCCATCTGTCTATCAGTTCTCTACTTTGGTGTTTGTCCTCTCCATCTGTCTATCAGTTCTCTACTTTGGTGTTCCTCCTCTCCATCTGTCTATCATTTCTCTACTTAAGTGTTCCTCCTCTCCATCTGTCTATCATTTCTCTACTTTAGAGTTCCTCCTCTCCATATGTCTATCATTTCTCTACTTTGGTGTTCCTCTCCATCTGTCTATCATTTCTCTACTTTGGCGTTCCTCCTCTCCATCTGTCTATCATTTCTCTACTTTGGTGTTTGTCCTCTCCATCTGTCTATCAGTTATCTACTTTAGTGTTCGTCTCCATCTGTCTATCATTTCTCTACTTTGGTGTTCCTCCTCTCCATCTGTCTATCATTTCTCTACTTTGGTGTTTGTCCTCTCCATCTGTCTATCAGTTCTCTACTTTGGTGTTCCTCTCCATCTGTCTATCAGTTCTCTACTTTGGTGTTCCTCCTCTCCATTTGTCTATCAGTTCTCTACTTTGGTGTTTGTCCTCTCCATTTGTCTATCAGTTCTCTACTTTGGTGTTCCTCTCCATCTGTCTATCAGTTCTCTACTTTGGTGTTCCTCCTCTCCATTTGTCGATCAGTTCTCTACTTTGGTGTTCCTCCTCTCCATCTGTCTATCAGTTCTCTACTTTGGTGTTCCTCCTCTCCATCTGTCTATCATTTCTCTACTTTGGTGTTTGTCATCTCCACTCCGTCCACCCCACAGCTATTATTACGTGAAATTGCGCTTTACGTGATTAAGCGAGATGACACATTCTACAAGGGTGGGGGGTGCACTACGCCCACTCACACGCGCTACTCATTACTACTCCGTACTACTCATTACTATCATTATCGCCATCATTTCCTATTTCGCGGAGAAGTATGACAGGCCGTATGTTAGCCAATGTGTGCGACAGCCGGCATCTTGCTACTCAGGTAGAAGGATTCAGTATAGTTGTGGTGAGTCCAGCTGTAGTTGTGGTGAGTTTAGCTGTAGTTGTGGTGAGTCCAGCTGTAGTTGTGGTGAGTCCAGCTGTAGTTGTGGTGAGTTTAGCTGTAGTTGTGGTGAGTTTAGCTATAGTTAAGGGGAGTCCAGCTGTAGTTGTGGTGAGTCCAGCTGTAGTTGTGGTGAGTCCAGCTGTAGTTGTGGTGATTTTAGCTGTAGTTAAGGGGGTCTAGCTGTAGTTGTGGTGAGTCCAGCTGTAGTTGTGGTGAGTCTAGCTGTAGTTGTGGTGATTTTAGCTGTAGTTAAGGGGGTCTAGCTGTAGTTGTGGTGAGTCCAGCTGTAGTTGTGGTGAGTTTAGCTGTAGTAATGTGAGTCCAGCTGTAGTTGTGGTGAGTCCAGCTGTAGTTGTGGTGAGTCCAGCTGTAGTAAGGTGAGTTCAGCTGTAGTTGTGGTGAGTCCAGCTGTAGCTGTGGTGAGTTCAGCTGTAGTTAAGGGGGGTCCAGCTGATGATTATGTCGTTTTATAATGCGGTAGTTTCCGCATCGCAGAGATACGCTCAATGCGCAGTGATCCCAAAAGCCACCAGACTGCAGGTCCAGCTTCGCGGGGTTTGGCCAGACGACGCAGGGATGATATCTATTTGATGTCGTTAGATAAGTGTGGGAGGCGGGCTTTGGCCATCAGGAACATTACTTTGTGAGTTTTGTTTAGCTAGTATCTCCATATTGGTCGGTTATCTGGTCAGTCTTCTTACTTTTATTGCGGCTATAACAACTCATTCATACTGATACCAGAGTTATAACAACTCATTCATACTGATACCAGAGTTATAACAACTCATTCATACTGATACCAGAGTTATAACAACTCATTCATACTGATACCAGAGTTATATCAACTCAGTCATACTGATACCAGAGTTATAACAACTCATTCATACCGATACCAGAGTTATAACAACTCAGTCATGCTGATACCAGAGTTATAACAACTCAGTAATACTGATACCAGGGTTATGTCAACTCAGTCATACTGATACCAGGGTTATAACAACTCAGTCTTGCTGATACCAGGGTTATGTCAACTCAGTCATGCTGATACCAGGGTTATATCTACTCAGACATGCTGATACCAGAGTTATATCAACTCAGTCATACTGATACCAGAGTTATATCAACTCAGTCATACTGATACCAGGGCTATATTAACTTAGTCATACTGATACAACATAGTGGACGAGGTAACAGGGTTATATCGTCAGTCCTACGGACATGTACACACTGGACAGTGTACCAAGTAGCTTCAGTACTTCAGTCGTTAGTGTCCATAGAGGACAATTCTTGACATTTGAAACTAATAGCCGTTAAGAGAATTAGGTATTTCCATATTTTGTTTTAGTAGCAGTTATCGGAGTTAGGGTTCGCCATAATAATTATTTTTTCGTAGCAGTTAACGGAATTAGGCATTCATTTCCATGACATTTTTCATGGCAGTTATCGGAAGCATTTCCATGATTTGTTTTGGTAGCAGACGATTGCCTGGCTCACACACTGTGCACTCAGTGACCCCAACGGCCCAACCCTAACTACCAGCGGAAGACATCTTCGTCAGGACAAGAAATTCTTGTTCAACAACAACGTCAGGGCATCAGATGGCAGGAAACCACTTCAAACACCAAGGGTTAGGATTAGAACCCACCTCCAAACCTGTCTGGCATCAAGGCCATGGTAACAAGCAAAGTGCACCGGCCACGTGCGTATGGACAACACGCGCACACTAACAGCCCAGCGCACAGGCCATGTTCTCCACACGAAGCACTCGTGCGTGCACAAACCTTAGCTCAGCGTTTCTCAACCTTTTACTTGTGACGCCCCCCCAGACGAATAAAGGTACGTCCGCGCGCCCCCCTTAGCCACTAATACCTATATGAGATATGAGAAAATGACCGCCTTTGCGGCCCCCTTTTCAGCAGCTTGCGCCCCCCTTGGGGGGCGCGCCCCCCAGGTTGAGAACCGCGGCTTAGCTTGATGTAAGACCTGTGCCACCACATACAAGGCGCTCCCTGTAAGAGGTTCAAGGCAAACACTTTCCCCACCCCAACCCCCCACCCTTACAAATCCTTCCAAACGACTAGTACAGGGGGACACAACTCTCAGCCTGCGCTATCAAAGGTCACAGTGCAATCCTCTGAGACCAGTGGACCACAAGCTAATGAGAATCACGGGCGAGAGAAAGAGGCCTGCAGCCCAACCACCGACACACTGTTATCACGGCAGACTTATAGAAGTCATAGAAGTCTGTGCTTATCACCGCCATCTGCCGGAAAGTGTACTTGGCGAGGACTGGCCTCCTGAGTCGTCTAAAGACATGCAGTGGTCAGACTGTCGTAAAGCTGTCGTCACGTTTAATAGTATGCAGTGGTCAGACTGTCGTAAAGCTGTCGTCACGTTTAGTAGTATGCAGTGGTCACACTGTCGTAAAGCTGTCTAGTTGTCACGTTCAGTAGCATGTAGTAGTCAGATGAAGCTGTGTAGCTGTCACGTTTAGTAGCATGCAGTGGTGAGATGAAGCTGTGTAGCTGTCACGTTTAGTAGCATGCAGTGGTGAGATGAAGCTGTGTTGCTGTCACGTTTAGTAGTATGTAGTGGTGAGATGAAGCTGTGTAGCTGTCACGTTTAGTAGTATGTAGTGGTGAGATGAAGCTGTGTTGCTGTCACGTTTAGTAGTATGTAGTGGTGAGATGAAGCTGTGTAGCTGTCACGTTTAGTAGTATGTAGTGGTGAGATGAAGCTGTGTTGCTGTCACGTTTAGTAGTATGTAGTGGTGAGATGAAGCTGTGTAGCTGTCACGTTTAGTAGTATGTAGTGGTGAGATGAAGCTGTGTTGCTGTCACGTTTACTAGTATGTAGTGGTGAGATGAAGCTGTGTTGCTGTCACGTTTACTAGTATGTAGTGGTTTCAGATGAAGCTGTGTAGCTGTCACGTTTAGTAGTATGTAGTGGTGAGATGAAGCTGTCTAGTTGTCACGTTCAGTAGCATGCAGTGGTCAGGCTGTCAGCGGATTATTCATAGCAGTGAATGTGTAAGGCGGTTGAACACAGAGTCACTAGCGTGACACCTCGCTGACTAGAAGGTCAGCAAACCGTGACAACAGGTAGAAAGTATCCACAAAATGCGAGACAGGAGAACCAGGACCTGCTGACTATCGCCCACAATAGGCGGGCCCTGTCAGCTGCCACATCTATCCATGTGATCCCCACAACGACAGGTGCCGGCTAAGGGACGACTGACTGACTGACTGACTGACTGACATTTCTTCTTCATTAATTTATGACATGTTAGAAAGCCACAATGATCACAGAGGTTATGGTTAACTAACTTTAATTAATCAATCTTGCTCTCTGTGACGTTCTTATTTGGTGATCTGTGGTGATCAACCAACTTGGTGATCTGTGGTGATCTACCAACTTGGTGATCTGTGGTGATCAACCAACTTGGTGATCTGTGGTGACCAACTTTATTAACCCCAGGAGACTTATACCAGGGTAGTGTGCTCAGTTCCACAAATAAAACAAGTGCTACTTACAAGCTAGATATATACGACACGTATATCAATGTGCTCCCCCAACGACAGGTACCAGTCAAAGGACGAACGACTGACTGACAAGACAGAGATAAGGACGAGGTAAGGATAAGACTGTGCAATCCTCCATGTTGTCACCCACTTTATCCCACCCCATTAAATACAAGACCATAACTGACAAGTTATCTGGAGCTGGACTGTAGATGGAACAAACGATTTCAAGTGTCTGTTACTTCTGCCTACAGGCATAGCACACCGTCTACCTCACCTCAATAAACCAAACTTCTCGTGCTATACAGGACCATATAAACTGTGATATTCTCTCTTGTTAGTCATCTACAGTCATCATAACTAGAGGTTAAGATAAATTGTGGTATTCTCTCTTGTTAATCATCTACAGTCATCATAACTAAAGATTAAGATAAACTGTGGTATTCTCTCTTGTTAGTCATCTACAGTGATCGTAGAGGTTAAGATAAACTGTGGTATTCTCTCTTGTTAGTCATCTACAGTGATCGTAAAGGTTAAGATAAACTGTGGTATTCTCTCTTGTTAGTCATCTACAGTGATCATAAAGGTTAAGATAAACTGTGGTATTCTCTCTTGTTAGTTATCTACAATCATCATAAGAGTCAAGATAAACTGTGTCATTCTCTCTTGTTAGTCATCTACAGTCATCATTACTAGAGATTAAGATAAACTGTCATTCTCTCTTGTTAGTCATCTACATTCATCATAAGAGTCAGCATAAACGTGCAGTGCTCATATGCAAAAAGAAAACAAAGAAAGTGAATATTTTGTGAGTTCTTACCCGTACAATGTGATGACTTCCTTGTCTGAAGGAAGATTCATCCTTTGTTCTACTGAGAAAAGTCATCTTGGTTACTGTATAAGCAGTTTGTCTGATCTCCTCCCACAGTACAAGTAGTGTGTTCACCCTCACCACACGGTTTGTCTGATCTTGCAGTTAGCCATGTCTATACAAGACAAGTGTCAAGAACGGGTTTCTTGCAGTGAATAAACTTAAGCCTGGAGACAGATGTTTTCAGATGCTAGAAAATGTCAGGTTTCATGGAAACAAGTTTGGACAGCTCTTGCCAAAAGTACATGTGAACAAGTTTTCTCAAATGAAGGCAGGCAGGTAGTCCCGGATGTTGGTAGATTGTCCCGAAAATAATTCGGTGGTCCCAAGAACTTCCACTTATGTCCTCGAGAAAAATAACCTCCAGCCGTTTGCTGTGTCGTAGAAGCTCGCAGTGTACACAGCCGGCAATTTCCTCCAGAAAACTTGTAACAAGAGATTGTCAGTTAACTACGGGGTACATACAAGTAACCGTGTAACTCCAGGGTTAGCAAACTGGCTCTCAACTACAGCAACACCAGACCTTCAACATAATTGTTTGGTAAAACGAAAAGTGTTAGCGATGTTCTCACAGCACATGACACAATGTTGGAAACTAGTGTGAGGAGGAGGAGGAGGGGGAGGAGGGACAGGTTTATATTAACCCAGCAGGAAACACAAGCTGCAGACACCAACTAAAAAGGAAGAAGATGCCAAGTGTGTTGTGCAGCCGTCAGCCAGAAGACCCTGGCCACATATTCTAGCAAATACACCAAATAGCCGCCACCATGTCACTTTGACACAACACATCACAGCCAGTGTCTGTTACATCACAGCCAGTGTCTGTTACATCACAGCCAGTGTCTGTTAGATCAAAGCCAGTGTCTGTTACATCACAGCCAGTGTCTGTTAGTTCTGTGCCACACATCACAATGTCTGCTAGCTATGTCCCAGACAACACAGTCAATTTCTGAGAGTTCAGTCCTGGACAGCACAGCAGTGGCAGTGACTGTGGCTGGCGGTGTCGTCAACAGCCCGTGAGGGTGAGAGTCGATTCTCTGGCCCTACAACACCACAGCCCTTGAGCGCCTACAAGCGATGTAGGGAGGGAGAGTAGGGGTTGGGGGAGGACTTAGGGATCTGTCAGCGCTAATGAAGTGTGGCAGGGAGGTGGGTGTATGTGGGGCGTGTTTCTTAACTTTGTTTTAACATAACAAAATATGAGGGATATTAGGTGGGAGCGGAGGTCCTAGAATGTATAGAAACGGGAACTTGAGTGGGGAGTAAAATTACAGCGATGGCAGTTTGTCGTCAAGCTGGACCGGAAGTTGATGCTATTGAGGCTCTATTTTCTGCACACAGCACTGCCTATCTACAGACGATGACCAAGTGGCGGTAACTCTTACCGAAGACAGCTCTTGGTTACTGCCCCCCGCCCCTTCCCCTCCAGCACGAATGTATTTCTCAAGATCTCTGTCTTTCTAAGTCAAGCATCTGAACTGCGCCCATCAGTGTATGCGTGCGCGTGCTATGTCATTTCAGTCGAGACATCTGTGTGTGCGACCACAGCTACTATTGCGCGTGCCTTTCAACTATCGTCGTCATCGCCGGTTCGGAAAATCTTTGAGCCACCACCAACAATCGTCAGTACGACTTGGCAGGATGCTCTAAGAACTACATCAAGCTGTCACCTCATCTAATGGTGTCAGTAATAATGTCAACTTTTGACCAAACTAATAATGTCAGCCTTAGACTACACTAATGATATCGGTATTAAGCTAATAATGTCAGCCTTAGACAACACTAATGATATCGGTATTAAACTAATAATGTCAGCCTTAGACTACACTAATGACGTCAGTATTAAGCTAATAATGTCAGCCTTAGACTACACTAATGACGTCAGTATTAAGCTAATAATGTCAGCCTTAGACTACACTAATGACGTCAGTATTAAGCTAATAATGTCAGCCTTAGACTACACTAATGATATCGGTATTAAGCTACTAATGTCAGCCTTAGACTACCTAATGACGTCGGTATTAAGCTAATAATGTCAGCCTTAGACTACACTAATGATATCGGTATTAAGCTAATAATGTCAGCCTTAGACTATCTAATGACGTCGGTAAGCTAATAATGTCAGCCTTAGACTACACTACTGACGTCAGTATTAAGCTAATAATGTCAGCCTTAGACTACACTAATGATATCGGTATTAAGCTAATAATGTCAGCCTTAGACTATCTAATGACGTCGGTATTAAGCTAATAATGTCAGCCTTAGACTACACTAATGACGTCGGTAAGCTACTAATGTCAGCCTTAGACTACACTAATGATGTCGGTATTAAGCTAATAATGTCAGCCTTAGACTACACTAATGATATCGGTATTAAGCTAATAATGTCAGCCTTAGACTACACTAATGACGTCAGGGTTAGTCTACACTAATGACTTCAGCCTTGGACTACTTTAATCACTAATGACGTCAGCCTTGCACTACACTAATCACTAATGACGTCAGCCTTGGACTACAGTGATGTTCGAGTCAGTGACTAAAGTTGTGGTAAGAGACAATGTAAAGAGCTGAGAGTGAGCCGTCAGCCAGCTCGCCCTTCGTCACACCTTAGCCTCCAGGCCAGCTCGCCCTTTTGTCCTTGACCCTGACGTCACTTACACACTCTCCCCCAACCACCCACCTCATCGTCAGCTTCTTACCCCCCTCCTACCCTTTCTCGTCGCTCCTCGCGTGACCTCCAAGGCGATTCAAGAGAACAGGAAAAAAAACCCAAAAAGCGGGCTCGTGACAAAACCTGCCACTCACAACGGTCCCGGCCAAACACGATCGCTTGTCTCCCCTTTTCTGAGTGTTGCCCGTGAGACAATATGGCGGCGGAAAGCCCAGAGATGCTTCTCGTGGCATCAGCGGCAGTATGCTCAATGTCACGCGCTCATGATGCAATTCAAGCAGCACGTGCGCTTGACTGCCTTAGTTTAGAAGACAAAGGAAAGGGAGAAGACTGTTGATGCTGTGTGCTCTCCATGGTGAGAAACCAAACGTCAGGGCTACATCCTGCCATTGACCATCGACCACCCTGCCCCTTCCGGCTATAACCCCAGTAAACAAGTAATTGTACCAGTAACATATGTGTCTGCTCATCTGTACGACAGTTTGTACCAGTAACATATGTGTCTGCTCATGTGTAAGACAGTTTGTACCAGTAACATGTGTGTGCTCATGTGTACGACAGTTTGTACCAGTAACATATGTGTCTGCTCATGTGCACGACAGTTTGTACCAGTAACATATGTGTCTGCTCATGTGTACGACAGTTTGTACCAGTAACATATGTCTGCTCATGTGTACGACAGTTTGTACCAGTAACCTGTGTCTGCTCATGTGTACGACAGTTTGTACCAGTAACATGTGTCTGCTCATGTGTACGACAGTGTGTACCAGTAACATGTGTCTGCTCATGTGTACGACAGTTTGTACCAGTAACATGTGTCTGCTCATGTGTACGACAGTTTGTACCAGTAACATGTGTCTGCTCATGTGTACGACAGTGTGTACCAGTAACATGTGTCTGCTCATGTGTACGACAGTTTGTACCAGTAACATGTGTCTGCTCATGTGTACGACAGTTTGTACCAGTAACATGTGTGTGCTCATGTGTACGACAGTGTGTACCAGTAACATGTGTCTGCTCATGTGTACGACAGTTTGTACCAGTAACATGTGTCTGCTCATGTGTACGACAGTTTGTACCAGTAACATGTGTCTGCTCATGTGTACGACAGTGTGTACCAGTAACATGTGTCTGCTCATGTGTACGACAGTTCGTACCAGTAACATGTGTCTGCTCATGTGTACGACAGTTTGTACCAGTAACATGTGTCTGCTCATGTGTACGACAGTTCGTACCAGTAACATGTGTGTGCTCATGTGTACGACAGTTTGTACCAGTAACATGTGTGTGCTCATGTGTACGACAGTGTGTACCAGTAACATGTGTCTGCTCATGTGTACGACAGTGTGTACCAGTAACATGTGTCTGCTCATGTGTACGACAGTGTGTACCAGTAACATGTGTGTGCTCATGTGTACGACAGTGTGTACCAGTAACATGTGTGTGCTCATGTGTACGACAGTTTGTACCAGTAACATGTGTGTGCTCATGTGTACGACAGTTTGTACCAGTAACATGTGTGTGCTCATGTGTACGACAGCTTGTACCAGTAACATGTGTGTGCTCATGTGTACGACAGCTTGTACCAGTAACATGTGCGTGCTCATGTGTACGACAGTTTGTACCAGTAACATGTGCCTGCTCATGTGTACGACAGTTTGTACCAGTAACATGTGTGTGCTCATGTGTACGACAGCTTGTACCAGTAACATGTGCGTGCTCATGTGTACGACAGTTCGTACCAGTAACATGTGTCTGCTCATGTGTACGACAGTTTGTACCAGTAACATGTGTGTGCTCATGTGTACGACAGTTTGTACCAGTAACATGTGTGTGCTCATGTGTACGACAGTTTGTACCAGTAACATGTGTGTGCTCATGTGTACGACAGTTTGTACCAGTAACATGTGCCTGCTCATGTGTACGACAGTTTGTACCAGTAACATGTGTGTGCTCATGTGTACGACAGTTTGTACCAGTAACATGTGTGTGCTCATGTGTCTGTGTGCTCTGTATGCTGCTCCACCATAACCATGCACTTCAATTCGCACTTCGACCTCACAGCAAACACAATTATCACAATTACAACGACATATATTATCACACTACAAGGAATTATCCATTATCACACTACCAGGAATTATACACTATCACACTACAATGAATTATCCATTATCACACTACAAGGAATTATACACTATCACACTACAAGGAATTATCCATTATCACACTATCAGGAATTATACACTATCACACTACAAGGAATTATACATTATCAAACTACAAAGAATTACACATTATCACACTACAAGGAGTTATACATTATCACACTACAAGGAATTATCCATTATCACACTACAAGGAGTTATACATTACCACACTACAAGGAATTATCCATTATCACACTACAAGGAATTATCCATTATCACACTACAAGGAAGTATAGACTATGACACTACCAGGAATTATATAGTTGATACAATACACATTTTATAAGCCTTCCTTTGCTCACCCAGCAGTTGTCGATCAGAAATGAGTTAGGGTTCTTGATTTATCAGGGGAGGTAATGGCAGCAGGAGAGGGTAAGTCTACCTGCCGCATCCTGTAAGACGGTGAACTACTTACTTCTCCCAAGTTGGCTATACTACTAGACAAGACAAGACAAATTTATTAGTCCTAAGCGGAGATACATTTGTCGACAGCAAGGGCCTATATAAAAATAATACAAATAACAAATTCCTACAATACTACACATACTTCAACATTCCCATACAGACACACATCCATGACCTTTAAAAAAAAATTGAAACAATTCTACACAACTACCAAATCATATAGCCTACAAAACCATTCTCAAAGAATAAAATCAAAAATCAGCCAATAGGCCTGCCGTTGTTAAAGAGCCTAACAGCAGTCGGAATGAAAGAACTACGAAAGCGCTCTGTTCTACACCTTGGCATACAAAATCTTCCACTACGTTGCATGCGTAGTTCACTCAGTGTGCCGTGGAGGGGATGGTCTGGATCGAGCAAAATATCTCTAGCCTTCCTAGCCAGCCTTCTCTTAACCAGAGGTTCAAATGGATCGAGGATCTGACCTACCACCGAGCTGGCTTTCCTTATCAGCTTGTTCAGCCTGCCAGTGTCGCGCATAGACACACTCCCTCCCCAGCACACCGCTGTAAACTCTACCACACTACACACCATACTCTGATAAAACATACACAACATCTTGTTGCAAACCTGAAAAGATCTAAGTTTGCGCAAAAAGAACAATCTTGATTGTGTTTTTTTGAAAACAGCATCCACATGACTAGACCAGGTTAATTTACTATCTAGCAATACTCCCAAGTACTTGTAGTCTGTAACCATCTCAATAGCTTCATCGTTGATGTAAACCGGATGGACAATCCCTTTTTTTTCGAAAATCAAATATCATTTCTTTGGTCTTGCTGGCGTTCAAAACAAGAAAGTTAGAATCCCACCATGTCACAAACTCATCGATGCGCTCTCTGTACAAGTTCTCATTGTCGTCACAAATACATCCAACGATAGCAGAATCATCTGAGTATTTCTGAAGATGGCATAACTCTCCCTTAATCTTAAAATCAGAAGTGTACAGTGTAAACAAAAACGGGGACAGAACAGTTCCTTGAGGCGCGCCAGTGAATGTGTTAATCATCTTAGATGTAAAGGTATTATTCCAGCGTACATACTGAGGTCTATCCGATAAATAGTCTAATACCCAATTCACTGTGCGTGGATGCAACGACATACTATGCAGTTTCTGTGCAAGGAGATGCGACTGAATAGTCTGGAACGCAGAAGAGAAATAAAAAAACATTACTCGTACACAAGCAGCTCTCTTCTCAAGATGAGAGTACACAGATGTAACATGTACAATAAAGCATCCTATACCCCGACCCTGTCTCTGTAAGCAAACTGCAAGGGATCTTGAAAAAAGTAGCAACTTGGGTCTTTAGTACTGGTAGCACCAATCTCTCAAAAACTTTCATAATGTGCGAGGTAAGAGCAACAGGCCTATAATCGTTTAAACATGAGACATGGGCTTTCTTAGGTACAGGGACAATACATGATGTCTTCCAACCCGACGGAATCTTGCCCAAAGACAATGACCTAGAAAACAATGTATGAAAATCCTACACAGCTGCTCAGCACAGATGGATAGTACCTTAGGCTTGACACCATCAGGACCTGCTGACTTATTAACATTGATCTTCTTCAGTTGTCTACATACATTATGAACTTCCAGTGTAACAGGCTCCCATGTAGTAACAACCGAATCAGAGAAGTTTCCCAAACCTAAAATAGTGTCCTGTGCATTCTCAAGATCATGTATGTCAAACCTTGCATAATATTTATTCAGCTCATCAGCAAACTCACAACCCAAAGCTGGAGAAGCATCCAACTTGTTTTTCTTACGATAGCCAACTATTTCCTGCATCCCCCGCCACACTTCCTTAGTATTGTTTTCCGCCCATTTTGTCTCCAGTCTCTGTCTATACTGTTCTTGTCCTTCTCTAATCGCCTGTTTTAAATCTCTTTGTACAGCTCATCTCTACCTCCCTTAGCAAAAACACATCTTTTCCTCCTTAGCAGCTCCCTGAACCTTTTATTAATCCACGGCTTACTATTTGCATATTGTGTGACCTCTTTGACTGGAATGACAGTGTCAACACAAACATTTATATAATCATTCACTGCTACAGAGAGCTCATCT
Source organism: Marisa cornuarietis (assembly GCA_004794655.1). Classification (NCBI taxonomy): domain Eukaryota; kingdom Metazoa; phylum Mollusca; class Gastropoda; order Architaenioglossa; family Ampullariidae; genus Marisa; species Marisa cornuarietis. The sequence continues at coordinate 202,601 of SMMW01000093.1, forward strand.
AGTGTTCCACAAGAATCAACAAACACATCCCAGTCAGTACATTCCATACAGCCAAGTGCATCGCACGCCTCAGGCGTCCAGCCCTGTACGATGTTAACAGCAGGAGTTGGCGTTTGACAAGCGGTATGTATTTCGGCAACAAATGTATCAGACAATGGTCAGACTTACCAAGAGGAAACAAACTATAACAACGGTACGCCTCTTTGGCATTGCAATAAAACAAGTCTAAGAGTTTACCCATACGTGTGGGACAGTCAACATACTGATGAACAGTAGGCAAGGTTTTCTTCAAATTACAATGATTAAAATCCCAGTTATCAAAAACAGCGCGTCAGGCGACTTTAACTGCTGATTGGTTATCACCCCGGCCACCGTTTCTGACGCCGTCTTTTCGGTGGCTGTCGGATAGATGTAAACAACACAGAGAATCACGTGGCTGTATTCACGCGGCAGATAATAGGGCCGCAGGCCGACACACAACAGCTCAACGTCGGGTGAACAAACTCTGTCCTTGACCGATACATGGGTAGGATGACACCACTGTTTGTTGACACGCGCACACACCGCCTCCCTTCCTCTTTCCAGAAGAACGAGGGTCTCTGTCCAGTCTGACAAACGAAAAATCCTCTAGCTCCATCGCCGAGTTAGAATCATTATCAGTAAGCCATGTTTCACTGAAGCAAAGCAAACTGCACTGTCGAAACATTCTGTCATATGAGGCGCACGCAAACAGTTCATCCATTTTGTTCGCCAAGGACTGAACATTCCCCATGATAACTGAGGGTAACACTGGCTTACTTTGCCTCCTGCGGTTACGTTGTCTCACCCCACCTCTCCTCCTCGGCTTCCTGGGCCCGGGTATCATCTCTCGGGGAAGAGACTCAAACGTCCGCCTCCTCACATCAAGGCCGGTGTTAAGTGCACGCAGCTCCGCCATATTGTAGGTCAGCCGCATGGGAACATCGTCACAAATCGTCATGGCAAGGACCACAGAAAAGGCCATCCACATCAGCACACACAACATCACAAAACATCTCACCTCCGTCTTAAAATGATAGGCTACAGCCACCTTCTCTAAACTTAAAAAATATACAGATATAAAACAAAAAATATAGACCCCATGCCGAAGACAGAGGAGCAGCTAAGGGCAGCTCACCCTAATTTTTTACTAACCTCTTCAGGTCACGTGCCCTTATTCAAATAGCAGCATTTTAGTTGTCGTTTTTATTAAAATAGAAACAATATTCAAATATGACCTCTTGGAATCGTTATTATCAAATATTATTAAAAGAGGAGTTTTCGGAGCTGACATACTTGTAAGGTGGATGTCTCCCTCTCAGGTGTAGTGTCTGTTCTTGTGTCTGTGAGTTTATTTGTGAAACACCTTCTCGGATGTTATGTGCATCAAAGGCTTTTACAAACATCTTCTTATGTGCTGCTGTGTCGCACTCACAGTTTTTACAAACATCTTCTTATCTTTTATGTGTGTGATTATGTAATAACCCCGGCCTTTATCGATCTTTTCTTGATATGTAATACTCAAGGTTTATACATCAGTTTTGTTTGTGTTTCGCTGTCACACTCACGACTACCCCAGACCTTTACTGGTGAAGTCTGCTGACATGTCGTCCTACGGTTGTCCAAACAACAAAAAGGCGGTGTTTGGGGATCTATGGGAAGAGAAGAAATTCAGTATGTTGTAATGAATATAAAATTACATGGCAACACGTCCTGCAAGAAGTGGCCCCCAGTGCCAGTATGCTACAGGGCCTACAACAATGTCTGGCAATGCATCTTGAAAGAGGTGGCCCCAGTGAGGTGTCCACAAGTGGCAGGCAACGGCGGACAGCGAAGATTTGTCGGCCTTTGTCTGTGGAAGGAGGGACAACTCCCGTCTGGCGCCGACACAATGGTGAGGAGATAAACGCACTTTTCATTTGCAAGTGTCGCCACTTGGTGCTGCATGGAGATTAACGACCATTTCATGGCTAATACCGCGCAGTATTAACCTTTTCGTCGCTATTGCCGTGCAGTAAAAGCACAAAAGGTGGGCGACCCTAGCGACTAGGAAATACAAGGGGAGACAAGAAGACCGTGACAAAAGAGAGATAATAGAGAGAGAGAGACCGATCATGATAGTCAGATGAAGGGAAGAGGGAGTTGGGGGAAAATCCGTATAAATCCTAAAGCACAATCTGCTTTTCACTCAATTCTACGTAAAGACAGCGGTATCATCCTGCTATCACCCTGGTATCACACTGGTATCACCCTGCTGTTATCCTGCTGTCAGCCTTGTTAACTTGGATTTGTCAACACACACTTACACAATGTGCCTGAAGGTTTTCCTCCTGCAGGCAATTCGCAATATTCTTCATTCCTGCGTAATATTTTCCTCATTATAGATATTGATGTGTAATTCCGTCCCTGCTGTCTACATACACTGAGTAATGTCTTCCCCAATATCAACATACACTAGTATATGATGGGTGGTTGTTAGCAGGGGACACATTACTACACACGTTTATATATGATGGGTGATTGTTAGCAGGGGACACATTATTACACACGTTTATATATGATGGGTGATTGTTAGCAGGGGACACATTATTACACACGTTTATATATGATGGGTGATTGTTAGCAGGGGACACATTATTACACACGTTTATATATGATGGGTGGTTGTTAGCAGGGGACACATTATTACACACGTTTATATATGATGGGTGGTTGTTAGCAGGGGACACATTACTACACACGTTTATATATGATGGGTGGTTGTTAGCAGGGGACACATTATTACACACGTTTATATATGATGGCTGGTTATTAACAGGTGACACATTTCTACCCTAGCTTTTATATAATACCCGGTTATTAGCAGCTGGGATATTGTTACACGAAGTTCGACAGTTTTGTCTTTTTCTATCAAAATCATTGCAGTAGATCTCACTGATCGGTTATTATCGCTGTAACGTGTTCTCTGAATACTATATACAGATATACACTATATTGACTATAACTATCTCTTGAATGTTGTAGTCAGTATCGTCATTCAATATAACTTTCTCCATGAATATTAAATTTAGGCAAGATAGACACTATATGTTTCTGAATATTATATTCAGCCAAGATAGACACTGTACGTTTCTGAATATTATATTTAGGCAAGATAGGATATGTTTCTTGATATTATATTCAGCCAAGATAGACATATATGTTTCTGAATATTATATTCAGCCAAGATAGACATATATGTTTCTGAATATTATATTCAGCCAAGATAGACACTGTATGTTTCTGAATATCATAGTCAACATAATCATTCACTATATCTTTCTCCCTGAATGTTCAAACTATTTACTCGCCTTAATACCACAGTTATCTGAGATATTCTCGATGACCACTCTCTTGCCCAGGGTTAGTGCCTTTACACACAGTACACACTCGGCTGACACATAGACTACACGCCGTGTACACGTGCACTGCCCAATGCTCGGCCCTGTCGTCAATTAAGGTAACAAGAGGAAGAGTTATTACACCTGGTTTTTCACCTGTCGCCCCATCAAAAGACCCTCGTGAATGTCTTCTGCCAGTTTTCAGCAAATATACTCCTGGTGACAGCCCTGATCCACGTAACAGCTTTCTGCCTCGTGCCAGCGACAGGCGTCAGTTCAGGGCTGACGAGCAGGAAGAGCAGGCATTACAAGTCACGCAGCCTTTTCCTCCCTCTCTCCCACCCCCACCCCCACTCTTTCCTCCTTTTCTGACTGACTAGCATGGCGTACCCTCGCTCATCACAAACCTGATGTACATGTCATACAGGGCTGCTAATTAGGCCACTTCCTGTGATGGTACTGTTATTATGATCGTTTACAGGTGATAGTACTGTCATTATGATCGTTTACACGTGGTAGTACTGTTAATATAGGAAAGCGATTGGCCGAGTGGTTAGAGCGCTGGTGTCCGAACTGAGAACGCGCTGGTTCAATTCCCGATAAGCGCAGCAAACTACCCCAGTCGATCCAGCTGACAGGAATGGGTACCTGACTCCATAGACTATATAGAGGGTTGGGAAAGGTAAGGCAGCGAGGGAGAGGAGACTGGCACCATCCTCATGTAAAAGCTGGCCCCGAGAAAAGTGGGGTCTGTAACACCTCACTCCCCTACCACCTGAACAGGTTATGGGATGACCTTTACCTTTTTACTGTTAATATGATCGTTTACATGTGACAGTACTGTTAATACGATCGTTTACATGTGATAGTACTGTTAATATGATCGTTTACATGTGATAGTACTGTTAATATGATCGTTTACATGTGGTACTACTGTTATTATGATCGTTTACATGTGGTAGTACTGTTAATATGATCGCTTACATGTGATAGTACTGTTAATATGATCGTTTACATGTGATAGTACTGTTAATACGATCGTTTACATGTGGTTGTACTGTTAATATGATCGCTTACATGTGATAGTACTGTTAATATGATCGTTTACATGTGGTACTACTGTTAATATGATCGCTTACATGTGATACTACTGTTAATATGATCGTTTACATGTGGTACTACTGTTAATATGATCGCTTACATGTTGTACTACTGTTATTATGATCGTTTACATGTGATAGTACTGTTAATACAATCGTTTACATGTCATTGTACTGTTATTATGATCGTGGCAAAATCTTTTCCGTAAATAGTTGATGATTGAATAGCTACGAGTTGCCATGGCAATACGCTGTGGTACAATGTCGGCTACTAGTTTCTGTGAGTTAGGAGAGGGTCTGAGCCAAACAAATCCCTTCATGGTATCATGGTACGATGGAAAGTGAAGGGAGAGCCGACAACAATGTGCCTTCTTATCAGGCAACACAAGTGGAGCTGAGGCTTCTGTGATGTGACTTTCTTGTCAATCAAGAAATTTAAGTTTCTTTTAAATTAAATACAAGATCATTTCAAATAAAATTTTAATGGGGTGGTTTTGTGAATGTTAAGAAAATGGACGATGGAATCTGCTCCGGCAACGGCCATTGTGCCAACTATGCAGCAGGTAAATAAATTCTTATGTTCTGATTAACAATTCCTGGAAAGTGTGATATTCCCCACCCCTCATATTATACAGCACAACAAAGAGTAGCCATACCAAACTATGCAACTCTACAGCAAGTTTATGTCATGCAGTTTAACATGTTACAGAATATCTTTGGGGAATAGTTCTCACTGCGTGTATTCAGTGAAAACCAAAGTGTAAAATAGTTCGTGAGCAGCTACAACCTTAACAATCAACACCCTGGCTGTACACCTAACAATTCCCTGGCTGTACGCCTAACAATTCCCTGGCTGTGTGCCTAACAATTTCCTGACTGTGAACCTAGCGATTCCCTGACTTTGTACCTAACAATTCTCTGACCTGTTACCTAACAATTCCCTGGCTGTGCACCTAACAATTCCCTGGCTGTGAACCTAACAATTCCCTGGCTGCACGCCTAACGATTCCCTGGCTGTACGCCTAATAATTTATTGGCTGTGTACCTAACAATTCCCTGGCTGTGTACCTAACAATTTCATGACTTTGTACCTAACAATTCCCTGGCTGTGTACCTAACAATTCCCTGGCTATTTGCATAACAATTCCCTGGCTGTGAACCTAACAATTTCTTGACTTTGTACCTAACAATTCCCTGGCTGTGTACCTAACAATTCCCTGGCTGTTCGCCTAACAATTCCCTGGCTGTGAACCTAACAATTCCCTGGCTGTACGCCTAATAATTTCTTGGCTGTGTACCTAACAATTCCCTGACTTTGTACCTAACAATTCCCTGGCTGTGTACCTAACAATTTCATGACTTTGTACCTAACAATTCCCTGGCTGTGTACCTAACAATTCCCTGGCTGTTCGCCTAACAATTCCCTGGCTGTGAACCTAACAATTTCTTGACTTTGTACCTAACAATTCCCTGGGTGTGTACCTAACAATTCCCTGGCTGTTCGCCTAACAATTCCCTGGCTGTGAACCTAACAATTCCCTGGCTGGTTACCTAACAATTCCCTGGATTTGTACCTAACAATTCCCTGGATTTGTACCTAACAATTTCCTGGCTGTGTACCTAACGATTCCCTGGCTGTACGCCTAACAATTCCCTGGCTGTGAACCTAACAATTCCCTGGCTGTGAACCTAACAATTCCATGGCTGTGAACCTAACACTTCCCTGGCAGTGAACCTAACGATTCCCTGGCTGTGAACCTAACAATTCCCTGGCTTTGTACCTAACAATTCCCTGGCTGTGAACCTAACAATTCCCTGGCTGTAACCTAACAATTCCCTGGCTGTGAACCTAACAATTCTCTGGCTTTGTACCAAACAATTCCCTGGCTGTGAACCTAATAATTCGCTGGCTGTAACCTAACAATTCCCTGGCTTTGTAACTAACAATTCTCTGGCTGTGTACCTATAAATTCCCTGGCTGTAACCTAACAATTCCCTGGCTTTGTACCTAACAATTCCCTGCCTTTGTACCTAACAATTCTCTGGCTGTGTACTTAACAATTCCCTGGCTGTGAACCTAACAATTCCCTGGCTGTGAACCTAACAATTCCCTAGCTGTGTATCTAACAATTCCCTGGCTTTGTACCTAACAATTCCCTGGCTGTGAACCTAACAATTCCCTGGCTGTGAACCTAACAATTCCCTGGCTTTGTACCTAAGAATTCTCTGGCTGTGTACTTAACAATTCCCTGGCTGTGAACCTAACAATTCCCTGGCTGTAACCTAACAATTCCCTTGCTGTTCGCCTGACAATTCCCTGGATTTGTACCTAACAATTCCCGGGATGTGTACCTAACAATTCCCTGGCTGTACGCCTAACCATTCCCTGGCTGTGAACCTAACAATTCCATGGCTGTGAACCTAACAATTCCCTGGCAGTGAACCTAACGATTCCCTGGCTTTCAACCTAACAATTCCCTGGCTTTGTACCTAAGAATTCTCTGGCTGTGTACCTAACAATTCCCTGGCTGTGAACCTAACAATTCCCTGGCTGTAACCTAACAATTCCCTGGCTTTGTACCTAACAATTCTCTGGCTGTGTACCTAACAATTCCCTGGCTGTAACCTAACAATTCCCTGGCTTTGTACCTAACAATTCCCTGGCTGTGAACCTAACAATTCCCTGGCTGTAACCTAACAATTCCCTGGCTGTGAACCTAACAATTCTCTGGCTTTGTACCTAACAATTCCCTGGCTGTGAACCTAATGATTCGCTGGCTGTAACCTAACAATTCCCTGGCTTTGTACCTAACGATTCTCTGGCTGTGTACCTAACAATTTCCTGGCTGTAACCTAACAATTCGGTGGCTTTGTACCTAACAATTCCCTGCCTTTGTACCTAACAATTCCCTGGCTGTGTACCTAACAATTCCCTGGCTGTACGCCTAACAATTCCCTGGCTGTGAACCTAACAATTCCATGGCTGTGAACCTAACAATTCCCTGGCAGTGAACCTAACGATTCCCTGGCTTTGAACCTAACAATTCCCTGGCTTTGTACCTAACAATTCCCTGGCTGTGAACCTAACAATTCCCTGGCTGTAACCTAACAATTCTCTGGCTGTGTACTTAACAATTCCCTGGCTGTGAACCTAACCTAATCTAATTCCCTGGCTTTGTACCTAACAATTCCCTGAAACCTAACAATTCCCTGGCTGTGAACCTAACAATTCCCTGGCTGTGAACCTAACAATTCCCTAGCTGTGTATCTAACAATTCCCTGGCTTTGTACCTAACAATTCCCTGGCAGTGAACCTAACAATTCCCTGGCTGTGAACCTAACAATTCCCTGGCTTTGTACCTAAGAATTCTCTGGCTGTGTACTTAACAATTCCCTGGCTGTGAACCTAACAATTCCCTGGCTGTAACCTAACAATTCCCTGGCTGTTTGCCTGACAATTCCCAGGATTTGTACCTAACAAATCCCTGGATGTGTACCTAACAATTCCCTAATTTGCTGGTGTAGTAATTCCCTTTCTACACCGAGAGCATGCCACCTCAACTGATATATCCGAGTTTGAGAGTTTTCCCTAGAAGTGCACGAAGGGTTATGTGTGTGTGTGGTGTGTGTGGTGTGTGTGTGGTATGTGTGCGTGGTGTGTGTTGTGTGTGTGCGTGTGTGTGTGTGCGCGTGTGTGTGTGCGTGTGTGTGTGCTATTAGTTTGAAGTCTTGCTCGCTTGTTCTCATGTTACAGGCTCTCAAAGAAAGACAAAGTTTCGATTTATTGATAGTCTCTGTGTACCGTGAGTTGTGTGGACGGCGTCACCAGACCTTTTGTTGCGCACCAAGACTCGCGCACTGCGAGCTCAGGTCGTTAGACAGTTTTGTAAAATCTTCATTCAATGGGGGTATTTAAGGTGCTGAAGGTGGCAAACACAAAAGAGACTGAAAGAGTGAGAAGGGTCCAAAGGTAGGCGGCGCCCCCTGCTAACCCTGGCCCCATTGAAAGGGGTCGTCAGAATCATGTTCTCTGGCCCACAAAGCAAGTTCCTCAGTTTCTTTGCATAACTTTATTACCCACGACAGTGATATCCCTAAACTGTTTGGAGGACTTATGAACACAGACCACAAGATCCTTGAATTCTTGGCGTGACCTTCTGTCCTCATTTTTACCGTATATTGCTGCATTAACCATGACAACAAGATCATTTAACTCTTTCTCATTTGAAAACTTTAACTTAAACTGCTTTACATTTTAAATGAATGTGCTTACTAAATCTAAACCCCGAAATAAGTTTGTCTTAACTGTCACTGTAACTCAGTGACTCCAGTAGCCAAGGAACGAGAACCCGATGAGACCAAAGTCCTACAACCTGCCACAAAGTACCACAAGGTTTGACTCCACCAACATTCATAGCAACAACCAGAATTAATTCACAACGAAAAGTTGCTTTCAAGAGCCATTATCAGAGACTTCTTGCGCCATTCCTTGCTATCGTAACACTCAAATAACAACAACAATACTGAACAGTGTACAGAACGAGCAACTTCGCTAACAGTACTCCTCACCCAAAGTTTGGGTTTTAGTCAAATAATCTTGGGTCAGGGTGAGGTCACACGTTTGTAACCTGCAAGGTTTTCGTCAATTCTTTCATTAGGAGAAATAAGGGTAAACACGCCTCCCCCCTTCTACACGCAATACTAAGATAAGCAAGAAATAGAGGACCACACAGCCCTCCTTGGTGATAAACAAGAAGGACAGGATTTTTTTAATAAACCAGACAGCCCAACTTAAAGGAACTAAACCATGCCTATAATAAACCAGGTGATACAAGTTAATGATAAATAAGTAAACCCTGACTTTAATAAACCAGGTGATACAAGTTAATGATAACAATGTAAACCCTGACTTTAATAAACCAGGTGATACAAGTTAATGATAGAGTAGAGAGGATGATGTGTAACATAATGAATCATAGGTATCATCGTCGTGATCGTCGTCTCTGGCTCGCAGGGAACTCATGGCTTTTACACACACACACACACACACACACACACACACACACACACACACACACACACACACAAATCGTCTGTCCACACACACACTACCACCAACAACAACCACCACCTTACAAACAAATAAACAAACGTATAACCATGCGTTTGTGTGTAACGGATCAGCCTACCCAAAGCATATCACAGAGAGTAGGAAACTGAAGAGTAACATGACAAGCATATCACATACAGTATGAAACGAACCATGCAGCCTTATCATTTGATTGTCATTGTTATGGACTTTGACATTTTCTTTGGAGAATTCTACGGCTCACATGAAGATGCGGCTCGTTTCCAAGGTACTTATCGTTTCGTTTAATTTCTTCTCAAACGTACGGGGGCTAGATTGCAGCGGTATGTTGAGCAGGAAACTGGAGACTACGTATGCTCAAAACGCCCTTCACGCCTCGTTATGAAACGTGCGTGACCAACGTCCCAGTGAACACACTACGTGAAGACTACGTGAACACTACGTGAAGCTGTCTGACTGCATGCTGTCACCAGCCACTAGAAACTAGCCCAGGGGCCTCTGCGTCCATACAGACGTGTGCTGCGACAAAATACGTCTGCAAGAATACTGAAATAAAATATGGATGTAGAATATGGAAATAAATTATCGATATAGCATACTAAAATAAAATATGGATGTAGAATATGGAAAAAAATATCAATATAGAATATTGAAATAAAATATGGATGTAGAATATGGAAATAAAATATCGATGTAGAATATAGAAATAAAGTATCGATGTAGATATTGAAATAAAATTTCGATGTACAATATGGAAATAAAATATGGATGTAGAATATGGGAATAAAATATCGATGAAGAATATAGAAATAAAATATGGATGTAGAATATGGAAATAAAATATGGATGTAGAATATAGAAATAAAATATCGATATAGAATATGGAAATAAAATATCGATATAGAATATTGAAATAAAATATGGATGTAGAATACGGAAAAAAAACATAGTAGAATATTGAAATAAAATATCGATGCAAAATATGGAAATAACATATGGATGTAGAATATGGAAATAAAATATGGATGTAGAATATGGAAATAAAATATCGATGTAGAATATGGAAATAAAATATCGATGTAGAATATTCAAATAAAATATCGATGCAGAATATGGAAATAAAATATCGATGTAGAATATGGAAATAAAATATGGATGTAGAATATGGAAATAAAATATCGATGTAGAATATTGAAATAAAATATCGATGCAGAATATGGAAATAAAATATCGATGTAGAATATTCAAATAAAATATCAATGTAGAATATGGAAATAAAATATCGATGTAGAATATGGAAATAAAATATCGAAATGCAGTCTTGAGAAACATGGCGGAGTGTGGAGAATGTGCCAGCTCCTTCAATGATCAATAACATCTATTGCGCACATCGCAGGGTCTGTCAGAACAAGTCACATCAATTTCATTTACAGCTATTGCGCCTGTTGCAGGGTTTGTCAGAACTTGTCAGATCAATGCAAGTAGCAGCTATTGCGTGCGCTATAGAGTTTGTCGGAACAAGTCACATGACTGTCGAGAGCAGATACTGCGCGCACTGCACGCTCTGTCGGAACAAGTCGGATCACTGCCATCAGCAACTATTGCACCTGTCAGTAGATGTCAGATCAGCATCATTTACACCCATTACACATACTCGTAGGGTCTGTCAGAAGAGCCACACCAGTCAGATTCGTGCCTGTCATATCGTTTTCTTTAGGCTGTGTATGTAAAGACATTTCTTTGAGTAACTGGGATACAAGGACTACAAAATGTGTAGGAAACTGTATGCGTATGTGTATATGTGTATGTGTATATATCCAAGTGTGTACTGGCTGTGTCCATGCTTTTGTGTGTGGTTTTGTTGGTTGGTTTGTTGGTTAACTGTATTTGAGATATTCATGTCAATAACAGGCAATTTTAAATACCTTTTAAAAATAATTTATTTATGTCAACAACTTATCATTACATGTCGAGTACCTCTTGCCGTCCTGTAGATATATTCGTGTCGGTAAATGTATTCAACAAACATATTTGCTGTCTATTCACACAAAATGTTGAGTATCTTTAGTCGCCTCTGAAAGATGTTGGGGCCACTAAAGTCTTGTAAATGTCCAGCACCTTTAGCGGTGTCCGACAGTTGGACGGTCAGCTTTTATTTTTTTTTCTGTAACCACCGACAGTCCATGAAAACTCTTCGATTCTCGTTGCTTTTCTCTAGTTGTAGTCATCACCAGGCAAGGAATTCAGTGAATCGATTACAGAAATAGCGCAGGTTGTCTTGAGCAGTGGAGGCAGGATTTACCACCATTTGTGTACAAATATGAACAAATACTGTCATTATTCAACCTGAAATACCGCCATTATACAAACTGAAATATGCCGTGAGGCTGGAGCTGAAATCTCTCGCTGGATGTTGTTATTATCGGCTTCAACCTTGTGCACCTTTCAAACACGTGATCAGCAGCTAGTTCTTGTCAGGCTTTACACAACTGCCCCTGATAGCCATTTGCTTGTCAATCTTTTCTGGTAAATCTTTTCTGCACATCGGATACTAACCTTTCACCTACAGGCAGGGGGAAAGGTACGCATCTTATGGCCACGCACGCACGCACGCACGCACGCAAATCTGCTCGTTATTATGGTTTTACACTTTGGGAAAAGTGACCAACCCGTCGGTAGGGACCAAACAGTCACCTAACCGACCAATATGGCGGAGACGAGGGGCACTGCAAGTCGCAAGTAGGACTCCTGAATAAACGTATAACCAAAAACAATCAGAAAGTAACAATAATCAAAAACACCGCCCCACTGTTTCAACTAATAAATAAAAGAAAACAAAATACAGACGAAGAGCACATTGTTGGGTGAAATGGCCCGACTTGATATTTTTCATGGCATCTGCTAATCTCAGAAAATGACTAATGACAACTGTCTTCATTAAACGACGCTTAGTCCAGCTAATGATATCTGCTTATACTGCCTTGACAACTTCTGTATCATCCTATTTGTCCAGCTAATGATATCTACTTATACTGCCTTGACAACTTCTGTATCATACTATTTGTCCAGCTAATGATATCTACTTATACTGCCTTGACAACTTCTGTATCATCCTATTTGTCCAGCTAATGATATCTGCTTATACTGCCTTGACAACTTCTGTATCATCCTATTTGTCCAGCTAATGATATCTACTTATACTGCCTTGACAACTTCTGTATCATCCTATTTGTCCAGCTAATTATATCTCTTTATACTGCCTTGACAACTTCTGTATCATCCTATTTGTCCAGCTAATGATATCTGCTTATACTGCCTTGACAACTTCTGTATCATCCTATTTGTCCAGCTAATGATATCTGCTTATACTGCCTTGACAACTTCTGTATCATCCTATTTGTCCAGCTAATTTATACTTCCTCGTACAAAAATCCATATCATTATATTTGTCCTGTTGATGACTTCTACCTCTAGAAGTCTAATGGCATGTGTCTGCTTCCTCTGAATTACACTGAATTCGATCTCCGCCATCTTAACCCAGGCTACTCTTGGGTTAGAATTAAAGTTCAGGTGTAGTGGGATGCTGGCGATAATCTTCTCCTAAATATATCATGGCTAGAATAAGAGTTAAGGGAAATTATAGCCAGCATCCCCACTACACCAGTTGTAAACTACCCGCTAGAAAAGGCTACATAAGGTTTGGGTAAATCTACCCATGAATACCCATTTTAGGTGATCTGTAGGGATAACAATCTACACAGCCGGGTGGTCTAAGCCTTTTGGTAAATGTGCTTTTAAATACCCACTCTGTGGGTAACGATTTGCACAGTCAGGGTGACTCTAGCCTTGAGGTAAACATCTTGAATAGCAACATCGATGGTTATTGTTAGTGATGTTGGCTTAGGGCTAGGGCTGCTTGTGTTGTGGCCACTAGACGCCCGCTGATAGGAAGTGGTTGAACTGGTTAAAGGGGCAGCCGGCTGCTGACAGCAAGTAGTTGCGCTGATTGAAGGGCCAGCCGGCATCTCAACAAAATAACAGAAACCAGCTGCGACACATGACCACGTGACCACGTGGACTAGACAGGCCGTTTGATAATAAGGAGAGAGATACCCTGTGTTTGGCGATAACAGCGCTCATCTCGATCGGTACCTACGGGTGGTCTTCCGGTCACTGACACAAAGCCTGCACAGAGCTTTGACAACAGATGTTAGCTTTACTCGATACTTCAGTGTAGTGACACCACTACCAGACATAACAATAGTCCAAACTATGTTGCTGTTTGTATATAGTGACACCACTAGCAGACATAACAATAGTCCAAACTATGAGAGTGTTTGTATGTTGTGACACCACTAGCAGACAATAGTCCAAACTGTGTTAGTGTTTGTATGTTGTGACACCACTAGCAGACAATGGTCCAAACTGTGATAGTGTTTATATGTTGTGACACCACTAGCAGACAATAGTCCAAACTGTGATAGTGTTTGTATGTTGTGACACCACTAACAGACATAACAATGGTCCAAACTGTGATAGTGTTTGTATATAGTGACACCACTAGCAGACAATAGTCCAAACTGTGTTAGTGTTTGTATGTTGTGACGCCACTAGCAGACATGACAAAAGTCCAAACTGTGATAGTGTTTGTATGTTGTGACACCACTAGCAGACATAACAATGGTCCAAACTGTGATAGTGTTTGTATGTTGTGACACCACTAGCAGACATAACAATGGTCCAAACTGTGATAGTGTTTGTATGTTGTGACGCCACTAGCAGACATAGCAATGGTCCAAACTGTGATAGTGTTTGTATGTTGTGACACCACTAGCAGACATAACAATAGTCCAAACTATGATGCTGTTAGTATACAGTGACACCACTAGCAGACATAACAATGGTCCAAACTGTGATAGTGTTTGTATGTTGTGACACCACTAGCAGACAATGGTCCAAACTGTGATAGTGTTTATATGTTGTGACACCACTAGCAGACAATGGTCCAAACTGTGATAGTGTTTGTATATTGTGACACCACTAGCAGACATAACAATAGTCCAATAGTTCCTTCTCTCTGTGTAAGGGTGTGGGGTGTGGATGAACGGAAGCTGTATCTATATTTAGCCAAATTAGAATACAACAGATTTTTATCATAGAGATATGACACAGCTGTGCTAAGAAAATTCTAGTTAAAAGGAAAACCAGACTATGGCAAACAAGCTGTGGAACCGACAGTGAAAATGATGTGAAAGAAAAGAGAGGCCTAATGCCGGCAGACAGGAATGAAAAGAAAGGAATGTGCTGGAGACGGAAAGGATCTAAAATATTTCTCTCAGACAAATGATAAGGCATTAAAAATAAAATGGTGATATCAAAGTCTCCACCAAAACACCAGTTGGGATAATGTACGCGAGACTATTCTCTAAAATAAATAAAGTGGAAAACACTTGTTCGTGGAAATTACTATTGCTGTATGTATATATTCTTCCTCCCGAAGAAGTGTTGGAATATATATATATATATATAATCACAAAGTATTGAGATATTAGATACACAAGAGTTTTCATAGGAAGATTTTACGCTGTATGCGTGCGTGCGTGCGCGCGCGCGTGTGTGTGTGATGATGATTTCTCAGAAACACGTGCTGTTACTGTTTAAGTAGATAGCTATATAGCCAAAGCTTTTCCTCAAATAAGATGAGTATTTGAGTAAGCTCCTGATCCTTTACCTTTGCTTGTGTAAGACATGGCATGAACGGTTGAGGCGTTGATGTGATAAGCTCACAACTTACTCAAGCCCAGGAAGTCAAGTTTCATCTGACAAAGATTAGACTCACCTGCTGTGACGATGCTTATTGTAGTGTAGTAGACAAAGTGAGGAGCCTTGAGATGCACCTCCCGTCCGCCGTCTTCTGGTGAATGTCTGCAGCCTCTTGGGTCTAGACTGTCAGTGGCTGGTCACCCAGTGTCTTCAGGGACTGGTGCGGTCAGAACTGTGTACGACACACACACACACCTTTGCCAATGGGGTCTGACTCTCCTTGTTCCTCAAGTTTATCGTTACTTTACGGTTGTAAAATCACATATTCCTTTACCGAAGTGAAGTCCTATTGGTTATTGCACTTTACACTTTGCAAAACAAAACTTGTGCAAGTTGTAGAGAAATAGGACTCAGTAACAACTCAACTAGAATCGGTCAGCTGGCCACGACTCCTAACAAACCATTCCCGTGACGAGACGGTCACTTGGTCCTCAGGTTCACGGTCCTCACCTTGTCTACTTGCCCTCACCTGTTTGTCTACGGCCCTCTTTGCTTGGCTGCAAGGGTTCAAATCGACTTAAAGTTGCCGAGTTATTTCCCCGACAGTGCTGCAGCTCCTCCCTCTCCACCTTCAGTCTCTCTCTCTCTCTCTCACACAAACACCGCCCTACACCCCCCTTCCACCACACAGCGCGCGTGCACACCCCCACGCTTCACGACAGCCACGCGACTCGCGCGCTGCTTTGGTGCCGCACGTGCTATCAGCAGAACGGCCAGCGCTCGCTGCCACCCGCTGGCGGAATTCTTTTTCCCACATGGGATGGGGGCGGGCGGAAATTCAGCCAATCGGAGTGCACGCAAAATATGCCTTGGTCTGCTCGCTCCACTCAGTTGCCCAACTGTACCTAACCCTAACCCTACCCCTACCCCTACCCCAAACCCTACCGGCCTACCCCAAACCTCTTTCAAAATAACATAGACCGGCACTCCGATTGGCTGAATTTCCGCCCCCCCCCACCGGCCACCAGTGTCATGTGGGAAAAAGAATTCCGCCACCCGCTGACGTGCTGCTCTTTGCGTCTGCTCGTACGGGGGTGGGGTGGGGGGGGTGAACGAGGAGCAGGATCTCCTTCCACCCAGCCCCCACGTGGTTCTACCCCCATAAAACTCTTATGGGAGTGAGGGCAAAAGGTCGCGCAATGACCCGGGTGGACGTCAATATGACCCACCCCTTCCATACCCACCAAATTTTGCTTATGACAGCATGACACTAAGACCTAACACAAAAAGGTCACGAAATGACCCGGGTGGACCACTACCTGTCGCTGCCGGTGCTTACTTTTTCAACAGAAAGACATGCCCATGTCTACTCTTTCAGACACGCGCCACATACTGCCCACCCTGTAACCTTTACAGATGAGATAGACACCGACCAGATACCCGGATCTAAACTTTGTTAGACAGTCGGTCATCCAAGGTGGCAGTGGGTTAGACTATCGGCGTGAAGAAAATAAAATCGGTTGTTATTAGCTTGACACACGATAAAGCTTTTGTTTGCCGGATTAAATGCGATGTCGACACTCAACAGTTTGTTACACGTGGTCAGCACACAAGGTATCGCCTTCGCACCTTGAATAACTGTCAGTCAGCACAGCCAGTCGAGCCGTTGTTATCAGTCAAAGCATTTGTTCCACTATTGTACACTTATATGTCTAAATACGTCAGCATAAAGTATAAGTTGCTATTGTACACTTATATGTCTAAATACGTCAGCATAAAGTATAAGTTGCTATTGTACACTTATATGTCTAAATACGTCAGCATAAAGTATTAGATGCTATTGTACACTTATATGTCTAAATACGTCAGCATAAAGTATTAGATGCTATTGTACACTTATATGTCTAAATACGTCAGCATAAAGTATAAGTTGCTATTGTACACTTATATGTCTAAATACGTCAGCATAAAGTATTAGATGCTATTGTACACTTATATGTCTAAATACGTCAGCATAAAGTATTAGATGCTATTGTACACTTATATGTCTAAATACGTCAGCATAAAGTATTAGATGCTATTGTACACTTATATGTCTAAATACGTCAGCATAAAGTATAAGTTGCTATTGTACACTTATATGTCTAAATACGTCAGCATAAAGTATTAGATGCTATTGTACACTTATATGTCTAAATACGTCAGCATAAAGTATTAGATGCTATTGTACACTTATATGTCTAAATACGTCAGCATAAAGTATAAGTTGCTATTGTACACTTACATGTCTAAATACGTCAGCATAAAGTATTAGAGGCTATTGTACACTTATATGTCTAAATACGTCAGCATAAAGTATTAGATGCTATTGTACACTTATATGTCTAAATACGTCAGCATAAAGTATTAGATGGTATTGTACACTTATATGTCTAAATACGTCAGCATAAAGTATTAGATGCTATTGTACACTTATATGTCTAAATATGTCAGCATAAAGTATTAGATGCTATTGTACACTTATATGTCTAAATACGTCAGCATAAAGTATTAGAGACTAGTGTACACTTATATGTCTAAATAAGTCAGCATAAAGTATTAGATGCTATTGTACACTTATATGTCTAAATATGTCAGCATAAAGTATTAGAGACTAGTGTACACTTATATGTCTAAATATGTCAGCATAAAGTATTAGAGGCTATTGTACACTTATATGTCTAAATATGTCAGCATAAAGTATTAGAGACTAGTGTACACTTATATGTCTAAATACGTCAACATAAAGTATTAGAGACTAGTGTACACTTATATGTCTAAATACGTCAGCATAAAGTATTAGAGACTAGTGTACACTTATATGTCTAAATACGTTAGCATAAAGTATCAAGGACTAGTGAACACTTTAAGTGTAGAAATATGTCAGTATAAAGGATAAGAGGCTATTGTACACTTATATGTCTAAATATGTCAACATAAAGTATTAGAGGCTATTGTACACTTTAAGTGTAGAAATATTAGAGTATAATATAAAATATTAGAGACTATTATACACTTTAAGTGTGGAACTATTAGAGTATAATATAACGTATTAGAGACTAGTATACACTTTAAGTGTAAAACTATTAGAGTATAATATAAAATATTAGAGATTATTATACACTTTAAGTGTAGAACTATTAGAGTATAATATAAAATATTAGAGACTATTATACACTTTAAGTGTAAAACTATTAGAGTATAATATAAAATATTAGAGATTATTATACACTTTAAGTGTAAAACTATTAGAGTATAATATAAAATATTAGAGACTATTATACACTTTAAGTGTAAAACTATTAGAGTATAATATAAAATATTAGAGACTATTATACACTTTAAGTGTAAAACTATTAGAGTATAATATAAAATATTAGAGATTATTATACACTTTAAGTGTAAAACTATTAGAGTATAATATAAAATATTAGAGATTATTATACACTTTAAGTGTAAAACTATTAGAGTATAATATAAAATATTAGAGACTATTGTACACTTTAAGTGTAAAACTATTAGAGTATAATATAAAATATTAGAGATTATTATACACTTTAAGTGTAAAACTATTAGAGTATAATATAAAATATTAGAGATTATTATACACTTTAAGTGTAAAACTATTAGAGTATAATATAAAATATTAGAGACTATTGTACACTTTAAGTGTAAAACTATTAGAGTATAATATAAAATATTAGAGATTATTATACACTTTAAGTGTAAAACTATTAGAGTATAATATAAAATATTAGAGACTATTATACACTTTAAGTGTAAAACTATTAGAGTATAATATAAAATATTAGAGATTATTATACACTTTAAGTGTAAAACTATTAGAGTATAATATAAAATATTAGAGACTATTGTACATTGTCAGTAAATATGTCTACATTAAGAGCAGCTCATTCTAGCAGACACTTGAATGCCGTATTATAACAAGTAACCATAGTTTAATTAGCTCCATGACCCATCAATACAGGTCATGTCATATTAGTTAATACCTGTACACATTACACAGTGGTACGCATTAACACACACCTACAACTAACCCTGACTTTGGTTTTGACTGCAATATCTCCACCTCTAGTCCCCCCCACCCCCACGGCGCCCTGTGAACTCCAAGACCGGATGTTGCAGAAGACACTCTAGGTGTTGGTGTTTGCGCCCTCCTCTTGGGAGCTTTTCATGTTTCTCCACTCAAAGCACTGACGGCTTTTACCCCTCCTGAGGGCAAGACTTAATCGTTAATTCACTTAGCGCTCCGCCAGAGGTCGGCACTGGCACGTGAGGCAGACTGCAGAGATGACAGACATGACCAGAGGTGAATGGCGGCCAGTACACACGGGTATACACGGGTACACACGGGTATACACGGGCAGCCCGCAACATCAAGACGACATGCAATACAACTTTATTAATTCATGTGACGACTGTTAGCTACAAGTGTCTCTCATTACAAGTGCTTGAAGGTTTACGTCTGAAGCCATGTCAAACACAGATCACACACACACACACACACACGCACGCACGCACGCACACACGCACACACACACACACAGAAGTGACAGAGAGAGAGACTTGGAGCAGTCGGTCTGCAGTCTTCATAAATAACAAAGCAAACTTCTTCACAAAGCGCTTTGCCTGCCACCACCTAGCCTGTCACCTAGCCTGTCACCTAGCCGCCGAAAGCAATCAACTCTGTGACCTCATATGTTATTGAAACGAGGCTTGTGTGTGTGTGTGTGTGACGAGGTCGCGAGGGAAGAAGACGGAGATGAAAAAGTCACGCCTAAAAAGGAAAGTGTTTGGAGTAGGTAGTGCATGTGTGTCATGGCAGCTGCCAGCTTCTCCATGACAAGTATCGACTAGCAAAGTCAGGCTCCTAACTGCTGCGTTCCTGAGGACAGTAAAAATAAAACGCCTTTAATCGCACAGTCCTACATTTTAGTCAGTAAAACCCTCCCGCTTTTTCCCCACCAAACGATACTTCGTGAGTATTGCACAATTGTTGTGTGATGTGAGTAGGACTCATTTCATGTTTCATAACGTCTGTGCGAAATGAGCGTAAAGACACGGTTGCCTCGTGGGTAGCAAACTTCAAATGAGTAATAATGTGTAATAATCAATAATCATGTATAATAAGTGTGCCAAACTCAGGTGCTGAGTATGACATGAGTGGGCATGAGTAAGGTATGATAATGAAGACAGTTTGATATAACACGAGAGGTATGATCCGGACCGCGAGTGACGAGTATGACATGAGTGGGCATGAGTGGGCATGAGTACGGTATGATAGTGAAGACAGTTTGATATAACACGAGAGGTATGATCCGGACCGCGAGTGACGAGTATGACATGAGTGGGCATGAGTGGGCATGAGTACGGTATGATAGTGAAGACAGTTTGATATAACACGAGAGGTATGATCCGGACCGCGAGTGACGAGTATGACATGAGTGGGCATGAGTACGGTATGATAGTGAAGACAGTTTGATATAACACGAGAGGTATGATCCGGACCGCGAGTGACGAGTATGACATGAGTGGACATGAGTGGACATGAGCGTGGCTCAGTTATGAGTCATTATTGATGTCATGTGGCTTAGCACAGCTACCAAGTTCTTTAAGGAAGGAGAAGTCATAGAATCCCGGACATCAGGGTACCATCCTGGGGCTGTAAGTTATGAAGCGATAGCAAGTCCTAACCCCGGGGCACAATGGGAAACTCGAGGACAAACGTCTTGTTTGTCAAGTTATCCAGGGGCTTCGTGACCCCGTGACCGCGAATACACAATGAGATTAAAGAGAAAGGCCGCCGATGAAAATGTTAAGACAGTTTCGCTTTCCCTTTTATTTTTATTCTCGGGTTTTCAAAAGCGTTTAACGCCTAACCTGACTGCTGAGCAAAAATCGCT
The DNA here is from genome assembly GCA_004794655.1 of Marisa cornuarietis. Taxonomy (NCBI): domain Eukaryota; kingdom Metazoa; phylum Mollusca; class Gastropoda; order Architaenioglossa; family Ampullariidae; genus Marisa; species Marisa cornuarietis. The sequence goes on from SMMW01000093.1 coordinate 223,914, forward strand.
GGAAACAGAGCACAATGAAGAATCACAAGAACATGTTCCGGTGGTATTTTATGACAGAGTGGCGTGAAAGATTTCATTTTAATATTTTTTTCTAAAGCACACCTGGATTTGTCGAGAAAACAGGAAGTGACGAAACGAACGTATTTCTAAAAATAGCACCGTTTGCACTAGCATAAGTCGAAGAGAAAAGATGCAATCCTCGGTAAAAGAAAACTGACCAGGACACATTGTGCTGTTGCTGAATGTTCTCGTCGACACTCAGAGGGAGTGAGTTTGTACTCATGAAGGAAATCCTACAGATAATGGTAGCAAACGCCAGGGGATTCACTTTGTTCACAGATGTGTATATAATATATGTGTTTATATATGTCACAAACCTGCTGTCTTAAAATTTTTTTTTATTTTTATCCTGAAAGGGGACAGGTAACGGGACTGGAAGGGGGGAGGTGTGAGCGGAAGAGTTAATGTGTATCGGTGTGAGGTCTGAGTGGGTGAGTCAGTGCCGGGCCGTGATGGCCGGTCGGCTGCTTAATTAACTGGTGTGACAAGTTGTTTTAGGGGGATGGTGACGAAGGGAGAGAGTTTTGGGGTTTCTTTGTTTCTATTGTTTCCATTGATTTATGGTGATAAAGTCTGTTGTTGAGAGGATGGGATGGAAAGAATGAGAAGAGTGTTTCGGTGTACTTTGATTTTATTCGTATGCTGGTTCTCCTTGACGGGAGCGGGGAAACTTGACGGTCTCCTCGGGCGTTGGGAAAGTCTTGACCAGACTTTATGTACCAAGTCCTGACCACGCTTGTGTTTATTTAGCAAGTCTTGACCAGACTTGAGTAAAATTTGTCATTTAAACCTGTTGAGGTGAGTGTATGTCTATGTTACTTACTGTTTTTAAATGGTGGAGTTTGAGAGAGTGATTAATATAATTTTTGTATGAGATAAATAGATGAATGTATGTTATTGTAGTGGGGGAGGGAAATATTTAGATATTGATATATTGTGGGTTAAATATGGTTATTTTCTGTCTAGGTTTACTATTTTTTTTTTATTTCATTTTTTTTATTCATTCATCTGGACAATTGACTGTGCATTCGTTGGCGGTCGGGACTGGGGGCGTGCATGATTCAGAAGAGACAGCACCAGGACCGGAGACTGTTGTGTGATTTGTGTTGGGTTTTCTTTTCTTTTCTGAAGACTGTGTTTGGGAGGACTGCGCCTTCAGGAGTGGAGGACTGCGCCTTTATGAGTGAGGGGAATATTATGTTTGAAGGAACTAAGGGTGAACATTGAATTTTTGACTGTGTTTAGTTGTTATTTTGAATTTAGATTTTTTTTGTTTAGTTAATTATTAATTCTTCTTTTCAATTATATTTGTCTTTAAATTCAAATTGTATTTGTTGTTTTAATAGTTACTGACTCGTCTGAAAGGCACTGTAGAGTGCAGGTGACAATATATTTGTATATATATGTGTGTATATATGTATATATATCTATATAATATATGTCTATATATGTGTCTATAAGTGTATATATGTGTATATAATATATGTGTATATATGTGTAGATAATATATGTGTATACAGGTGTAGATAATATATGTGTATATATGTGTCTATAAGTGTATATATGTGTATATAATATATGTGTATATATGTGTGTATATATGTGTAGATAATATATGTGTATATATGTGTAGATAATATATGTGTATATATGTGTAGATAATATATAATATATGTGTATATATGTGTAGATAATATATGTGTATATGTGTGTATATATGTGTGTATATATGTGTAGATAATATATGTGTATATAGGTGTAGATAATATATGTGTATATATGTGTAGATAATATATAATATATGTGTATATATGTGTAGATAATATATGTGTATATGTGTGTATATATGTGTGTATATATGTGTAGATAATATATGTGTATATAGGTGTAGATAATATATGTGTATATATGTGTAGATAATATATAATATATGTGTATATATGTGTAGATAATATATGTGTATATGTGTGTATATATGTGTGTATATATGTGTAGATAATATATAATATATGTATATATATGTAGATAATATATAATATATGTGTATATATGTAGATAATATATAATATATGTGTATATATGTGTATCTATGTGTATATGCAGGTCTCTGCTTTGTTCAAACGTGCCATGGGAACTTGGTCCCCACACTGTACTCAAGAATTTGCTCAAAACATTTCACAATGGATTGTTATCCAGTGACTTATACAGTACAAGCAAGTCTTGGACTTTCAGTAAAGCGAAGAAATGTTATTGCTACAGCAGTGCTTACTATACAACAGCACGAGATGTTACAACAACTACGACTGCTGGTAGATCAACACCAGATATACAACATCGACAGTTTCTACACCGTCTGGTCTACAAGTAACATCGTGTGACAGTAACAAACACATTATCAGTCGTATCTTTATCAGCATAATGCTCACAACAACTGACAGTCTGAGGGCGCCATTGATGTGCCTGATCCAAACAGCTAAAAAAAAAGGAAAAGAATTGAGGGTGATAAACATATTATAAGGAGCTTAAACGGGAACACGTGCGAGTATCAGTAAGTAAATAGAAAACTTTGCATGCAGCTAAATGAGGAAGAAATAAGTTTTTACATCGATAAACATGTTTCAAACTATCATTATATTTTTAATTGTAAAAAATTCCTTATCAGCAGTCAGTTGTAACTATTGTTGCCCATTAAATTTTGATCTGATTGACTTACCAGCCTGTTGAATGAATTCAGTTTGGACCATTTAATTATTTTTTTCTTCATTCGAAGCTTCTAAATAAATGTTGCCCCAAGGCATCGACTTACCCTCGCTTCATAACTACGGCTCCAGGGCGCTAGTGAAGGAGCAGCCGTAGGAGCCTGTAAGTCAGGGCACAATCCTGTCCACTAATGCAGTAGCATCCATAGAACCCTGCGTGTGGGCCCGCTATCTGGTGAATGAATCTAATGACGAAGCAGTTATAGAAGCCTGAATGTCAGGCCACTATCCACTGCGCTAAATAGAACTAGACACACTAACAAGTGCTGTGAGTAGAACTAGACACACTAACAAGTGCGCTGAGTAGAACTATACACACTAACAAGTGCAGTGAGTAGAACTAGACACACTAACAAGTGCAGTGAGTAGAACTAGACACACTAACAAGTGCGCTGAGTAGAACTATACACACTAACAAGTGCAGTGAGTAGAACTAGACACACTAACAAGTGCACTGAGTAGAACTAGACACACTAACAAGTGCACTGAGTAGAACTAGACACACTAACAAGTGCGCTGAGTAGAACTATACACACTAACAAGTGCAGTGAGTAGAACTAGACACACTAACAAGTGCAGTGAGTAGAACTAGACACACTAACAAGTGCGCTGAGTAGAACTAGACACACTAACAAGTGCGCTGAGTAGAACTAGACACACTAGCAAGTGCGCTGAATAGAACTAGACACACTAACAAGTGCAGTGAGTATTACTATACACACTTACAAGTGCGCTGAGTAGAACTAGACACACTAACAAGTGCGCTGAGTAGAACTAGACACACTAACAAGTGCGCTGAGTAGAACTAGACACACTAACAAGTGCGCTGAGTAGAACTAGACACACTTACAAGTGCACTGAGTAGAACTAGACACACTAACAAGTGCACTGAGTAGAACTAGACACACTAACAAGTGCGCTGAGTAGAACTAGACACACTAACAAGTGCAGTGAGTAGAACTAGACACACTAACAAGTGCGCTGAATAGAACTAGACACACTAACAAGTGCAGTGAGTATTACTATACACACTTACAAGTGCGCTGAGTAGAACTAGACACACTAACAAGTGCGCTGAGTAGAACTAGACACACTAACAAGTGCACTGAGTAGAACTAGACACACTAACAAGTGCACTGAGTAGAACTAGACACACTAACAAGTGCACTGAGTAGAACTAGACACACTAACAAGTGCACTGAGTAGAACTAGACACACTAACAAGTGCGCTGAGTAGAACTAGACACACTAACAAGTGCGCTGAGTAGAACTAGACACACTAACAAAGTGCTCTGAGTAGAACTAGACACACTAACAAGTGCACTGAGTAGAACTAGACACACTAACAAGTGCACTGAGTAGAACTAGACACACTAACAAGTGCGCTAAGCTTTCACTCAGCTCTGAGCTGTAGCGTTTTGACTCAGATGTTGATGGAGTGGCGGAGGATCGTGAACTTTCTAGATTTCTGTCGCAGCTACTCCTGCTGTGTCTGTGACAGGAGTTGACAAGGATGTGGCCCAAGAAGTACAACTATAAGACGACTTCGAACCAAGTGTTGAAACTAACGTTTCTCCCCCTCGCCTTGACCGCACGACCTTCCGCTAGTACTTGTTGTGAGTTGTTGTGTTTCTGCAGTTTTGTTTTATATTTTGTCCGTTTCGTGTCTGCTGCTCTGTTCATTTCTAGTCTGTGATATATATTTGTGTATTATTTGCTTTTGTAAGCCCCATTTAACTAACTGCACTTTAAAAATCTACTTATTATTATCAGCAGCGACGAAGGTCACACAATTTAGTGCAATTAGAAGAAACAAAAGCTGGAACACAGGGCAGGCTTCACTGTGGCTGAGGAAGTGGATGGAGCTGCCATCAGCGATTCCTCCATTTCAAGCAGATTAATGTCTTACATTGAGTGACACCGGAATAAAGATCTTCAGGGTATTGACTTGTCCAGTTCCTTTTCTGTTTAATTCCGTCGTCTTCAAATGATGCCATTACTCCCTTCTTCGCATCAATTTCTTCAACATTTATTTTCTGGGATGATTAAGGTAAGAATCAAAAGGCAAAAGTGTGCTTAAGGTTGTGTATTCGCCAAAAGTGTGGCCAGGGCGTGTATTCTGTTCGAGAAACAGAAAGAGAAAAATCAAGCGGGTGACAGCAGAGGACACTGTCAACACTCAGCTTGCCCCCCACAAGGCTACACTTAAAATAATAGTTGTGACATGTTACTCAGAGTCAGAGCAAAGACAAGCGAGGCCCAGACTTCATGTATGAGTGGCGATGAGGGTGGCACCAGAAGTGGCGAGGTTAGTGTGTAAGCTAGCACTTAGTGGGGCTGGGGTACTGACATTACGAGCATAGGCTAGCAGCGTGGCAATAGGGGTGGTGCCAGAAGTGGCGAGATTATAGCGAGATTATGGCGAGATTAGGCCAGCGCTGACTGGAGGTGGAGGTGGTGACATTTTGGCGCAGGCCAGCACTGAGCAAAGATAAGTTCAGGGTTAGGTGGCCGGCCCGCTGGCTGATCGACTTCACATTATTGTTCACTTCAGCACCCGACACCCCTCTCATGTAACCCATTCAAACAACCAGTCCGTGTTTGCGGTGGGTTAAATTCGGATTGCATCGTAAATACCCGGAGAGGTGGTAAACACAACCATCTGCTGGCCATTCACATTTTTCTTCACGGTACCCGGCTGTTACAGGAGTCGGACTCAGCGAGCAGCACGACTAATAACCTGCAGGGTGTGAAAGGTGTATGTGACAGAAAAATAGAGTGTCAGCATGTATTTGCAGGTTTAGGTGTCAGGAGTCATTCTTTGAGAGTAAATAAAATCTGTTGTACAGTAGAGTAATACTTGTCGTGTATGTCTACAGACATTGTACCATAGAGTATATACCACTCATCTATCAATCATAGTGTGCACACCTCTTATTTATGTCTACATTATTTCATAGTAACCATAGTATCATCTATGTCTACATTGTATCATAGTGTACGTACCTGTCATCTATGTCTACAGACATTGTACCATAGAGTATATACCACTCATCTATGTCTACATTGTATCATAGAGTATATACCACTCATCTATGTCTACATTGTATCATAGAGTAGATACCACTCATCTATGTCTACATTGTATCATAGAGTATATACCACTCATCTATGTCTACATTGTACCATAGAGTATATACCACTCATCTATCAATCATAGTGTGCACACCTCTTATTTATGTCTACATTATTTCATAGTAACCATAGTATCATCTATGTCTACATTGTATCATAGTGTACATACCTGTCATCTATGTCTACAGACATTGTACCATAGAGTATATACCACTTATCTGTGTCTACATTGTATCATAGTGTATATACCCCTTATTTATGTCTTCATTGTATCATGGTGTATATTCCACTCATCTATGTCTACATTGTATCATAGAGTATATACCACTTATTTATGTCTACATTGTATCATAGAGTATATGCCTTTCATCTGTGTCTACATTGTACCATAGAGTATATACCACTCATCTATGTCTACATTGTACCATAGAGTATATAACACTCATCTATGTCTACATTGTGTCATAGTGTATATACCACTCATCTATGTCTACATTGTATCATAGAGTATATACCACTTATTTATGTCTACATTGTATCATAGAGTATATGCCTTTCATCTGTGTCTACATTGTACCATAGAGTATATACCACTCATCTATGTCTACATTGTACCATAGAGTATATAACACTCATCTATGTCTACATTGTGTCATAGTGTACATACTTGTCATCTATGTCTACAAGAGTATATAAAACTCATCTATGTCTACATTGTGTCATAGTGTATATAAAACTCATCTATGTCTACATTGTGTCATAGTGTATATAAAACTCATCTATGTCTACATTGTGTCATAGTGTATATAAAACTCATCTATGTCTTCATTGTGTCATAGTGTACATACTTGTCATCTATGTCTACATTGTATCATAGAGTATATACCACTCATCTATGTCTACATTGTATCATAAAGTACATACCTTTCACCTGTGTCTACATTATTACATAGTGTGCACACCTCTTATTTATGTCTACATTATTCCAAAGTAACCATAGTATCATCTATGTCCATTTTGTATCATAATGTACATACCTGTCATCTATGTCCATTTTGTATCATAGTGTACATACCTGTCATCTATGTCTACATTATTACATTATAACCATAGTATTATCTTTGTCCATATTGTGTCATAGAGTTTATACCTGTCATCTATGTCCATATTGTGTCATAGTGTACATACCTGTCATCTATGTCCATATTGTGTCATAGTGTACATACCTGTCATCTATGTCTACATTGTGTCATAGAGTACATTTCTGTCATCTATGTCTACATTGTGTCATAGAGTAAATTTCTGTCATCTATGTCTACATTGTGTCATAGAGTATATACCTGTCATCTATGTCCATATTGTGTCATAGTGTACATACCTGTCATCTATGTCTACATTATTACATAATAACCATAGTATTATCTTTGTCCATATTGTGTCATAGAGTTTATACCTGTCATCTATGTCCATATTGTGTCATAGTGTACATACCTGTCATCTATGTCCATATTGTGTCATAGTGTACATACCTGTCATCTATGTCTACATTGTGTCATAGTGTACATACCTGTCATCTATGTCCATATTGTGTCATAGTGTACATACCTGTCATCTATGTCTACATTGTGTCATAGTGTACATACCTGTCATCTATTTCTACATTGTGTCATAGTGTACATACCTGTCATTTGTGTCCATATTGTGTCATAGTGTACATACATGTCATATGTGTCTACATTGTGAACTAATGTACAAACTTTCATCTACTTTAAGTACCTGAGACATTCAGATTATAAAGTTCACTGCACTTGTAAGTACCTGAAACAAGTTATAGAACTCTTCCCACCTTACCATAGAAATAAACACTTCCCACCTTTCCATAGGTATAAGCTCATCCCACCTTACCATAGGTATAAGCTCTTCCCACCTTACCATAGGTATAAGGCCATCCCACCCTACCAGAGGTATAAACTCACCCCACCTTAAAATAGGTATAAACTCATCCCACCTTACCCTGGGTATAAGCTCTTCCCACCTTAACATAGAAATAAACTCTTCCCACCTTACCCTGGGTATAAGCTCTTCCCACCTTAACATAGAAATAAACTCTTCCCACCTTAACTCAGAAATAAACTCTTCCCACCTTACCATAGGTATAAGCTCTTCCCACATTACCGTAGGTATAAGCTCTTCCCACCTTTCCATAGGTATAAGCTCTTCCCACCTTACCATAGGTATAAGGCCATATCACCTTACCATAGGTATAAACTCATCCCACCTTAAAATAGGTATATACTCATCCCATCTTACCATGGGTATAAGCTCTTCCCACCTTACCATAGGTATAAAAACATACTACCTTACTATAGGTATAGGATTTTCACACCTTACCATAGTTATAAACATCCCACCTTACCATAGGTATAAGCTCATCCCACCTTACCATATGTATAAACTCTTCCCACCTTAACTCAGAAATATACTCTTCCCACCTTACCATAGGTATAAGCTCTTCCCACCTTACCATAGGTATAAGCTCTTCCCACCTTACTTTACAAAGATCAAGTATGGATTTTCCACCACAGTTTTGAACAAGTCTTTGATCACAGTGTTCACAGAAAATTTATTCATTAAAAAAAACTTTAATGTTGTCAAAAGGCTGTAAACAAAGCTTCAAGCAAAGCGGACGACCGGAAAGTGTCTTCACAATGTTCAGCAAACCCGTCTAGAGCAGCAACACAAGATACGGGTGAATATAAATGTAAGACTAGAGGCGGGTAGATGTAGATGTAAAACTAGAGGAGGGTAGATGTAGATGTAAGACTAGAGGCAAGTAGATGTAGATGTAAAACTAGAGGCGGGTAGATACAGCTGTAAAACCTGAACGCAAGTGATTACACCTGTAAAACAAGAGGCGGGTAGATACAGCTGTAAAACCTGAACGCAAGTGGTTACACCTGTAAAATTAGAGGCGGGTAGATGTAGGTGTAAAACTAGAGGCAGGTAGATGTAGGTGTAAAACTAGAGGCTGGTAGATGTAGGTGTAAAACTAGAGGCAGGTAGATGTAGGTGTAAAACTAGAGGCAGGTAGATGTAGGTGTAAAACTAGAGGCTGGTAGATGTAGGTGTAAAACTAGAGGTGGGTAGATACAGCTGTAAAACCTAAACGCAAGTGGATACAGCTGTAAAACTAGAGGCGGGTAGATGTAGGTGTAAAACTAGAGGCGGGTAGATGTAGATGTAAGACTAGAGGCGGGTAGATGTAGATGTAAAACTAGAGGCGGGTAGATACAGCTGTAAAACCTGAACGTAAGTGGTTACACCTGTAAAACTAGAGGCAAGTAGATGTAGGTGTAAAACCTGAACACAAGTGGTTACAGCTGTAAAACTAGAGGCTGGTAGATGTAGGTGTAAAACTAGAGGCAGGTAGATGTAGGTGTAAAACTAGAGGCTGGTAGATGTAGGTGTAAAACTAGAGGCGGGTAGATACAGCTGTAAAACCTAAACGCAAGTGGATACAGCTGTAAAACTAGAGTCGGGTAGATGTAGGTGTAGAACTAGAGGCTGGTAGATGTAGGTGTAAAACTAGAGGCGGGTAGATGTAGGTGTAAAACTAGAGGCAGTTAGATGTAGGTGTAAAACTAGAGGCTGGTAGATGTAGGTGTAAAACTAGAGGCAGGTAGATGTAGGTGTAAAACTAGAGGCTGGTAGATGTAGGTGTAAAACTAGAGGCAGGTAGATGTAGGTGTAAAACTAGAGGCTGGTAGATGTAGGTGTAAAACTAGAGGCAGGTAGATGTAGGTGTAAAACTAGAGGCTGGTAGATGTAGGTGTAAAACTAGAGGCAGGTAGATGTAGGTGTAAAACTAGAGGCTGGTAGATGTAGGTGTAAAACTAGAGGCAGGTAGATGTAGGTGTAAAACTAGAGGCTGGTAGATGTATGTGTAAAACTAGAGGCGTGTAGATACAGCTGTAAAACCTGAACGCAAGTGGATACAGCTGTAAAACTAGAGGCGGGTAGCTAAATCTAACACTAGTGGCCTAATCGCTGAACAAAGAAAGATAATGGTCGCTTTTATTGATGTTATTTTGCGCCGTCATTTTTCTTGCAACTGGAGGTGAAATCATGTTAGGCTCATCGACCAAAGCCATGGATTGGGCGGAAAAGGGTTCATTGGCTTCATCTCGCTGCCGCCTTAAGACAACGTCCTCTTCTTCTCGCCAGCCTGCACCCACACCCCACCCTTCAAACTGACACCCTACCCTTTAATACCCCATCCCACCCACCCGCGACTTGTCATCCTAATCCACTTAGGAGTAGTCGCCCGTGGAGGATCGCTGCTTCTGGGGATTGACACAAGAAATGAACCACAAGACGGAGAAAATTCTGCATCCAGAAAAAAAAAACTCGTAAACCTTCAAAGGGTCAATAAATCACGTGGGACGTGAAGCTTCCCTCTCTCTCTTATTCATGCGCGCGAGCGTACAAGGTAGTACATGTGTAAGAGGAATACACGTAAAGAGCATGCATGGGCAGTGGAAAAAGGGCAGAGGTAGATATACCATTAACGGATTAACCTGACGGGAGAGCCCTGCCCCTGACAGACACCAGTCCTGCCCCTGACAGATACACAAGTTCAGCTTCTGAGAGATACACGAGCCCTGCCCTTGATAGATACACATCCTGCCCCTGATAGGTATACGATCCCTGCCCTTGATAGATACACATCCTCCCTTGACAGATACACGAGCCCTGCTCTTGATAGATACACATCCTGCCCCTGATAGATACACATCCTGCCCCTGACAGATACACGAGCCCTGCCCTTGATAGATACATATCCTCCCTTGACAGATACACGAGCCCTGCCCTTGATGGATACACATCCTGCCCCTGATAGATACACAACCTGTCCCTGACATATACACGAGCCCTGCCCTTGATAGATACACATCCTGCCCCTGATAGATACACGAGCCCTGCCCTTGATAGATACACATCCTCCCTTGACAGATACACGAGCCCTGCTCTTGATAGATACACATCCTGCCCCTGATAGATACACATCCTGCCCCTGACAGATACACGAGCCCTGCCCTTGATAGATACATATCCTCCCTTGACAGATACACGAGCCCTGCCCTTGATGGATACACATCCTGCCCCTGATAGATACACAACCTGTCCCTGACATATACACGAGCCCTGCCCTTGATAGATACACATCCTGCCCCTGATAGATACACGAGCCCTGCCCTTGATAGATACACATCCTGCCCCTGATAGATACACGAGCCCTGCCCTTGATAGATACACATCCTGCCCCTGATAGATACACGAGCCCTGCCCTTGATAGATACACATCCTGCCCCTGATAGATACACGAGCCCTGCCCTTGATAGATACACATCCTGCCCCTGATAGATACACGAGCCCTGCCCTTGATAGATACACATCCTGCCCCTGATAGATACACGAGCCCTGCCCTTGATAGATACACATCCTGCCCCTGATAGATACACGAGCCCTGCCCTTGATAGATACACATCCTGCCCCTGACAGATACACAAGCCCTGCCCATGATAGATACACATCCTGCCCCTGATAGATACATATCCTGTCCCTGACAGATACACGAGTTCTGTTGTTTTGCTGACAGGTCATTAACGCCTCATACAAGTCACACACAACGTCGGTCAGTTCAGTTCCCACACTGACCCTAACTCTCATCAGTTCATTGTTTAGAAAAATAGCGGTACTGATGTGACTGCCTTGACACTCGTTTATGGTATGTCTACGGACTCTGTCTGCGTGATGTCACATCTCGGCTTACAGTGACGTTTACATAGTTAATGACGAGTGAATGAGGGTGTCTATGCACTCTGGAATGTGTGAGGCTATGCACTCTGGAATGTGTGTGAGGGTGTCCATGCACTCTAGAATGTGTGTGAGGGTGTCGATGCACTCTAGAATTTGTGTGAGGGTGTCCATCCACTCTAGAATGTGTGTGAGGGTGTCCATGCACTCTAGAATGTGTGTGAGGGTGTCCATGCACTCTAGAATGTGTGTGAGGGTGTCCATACACTCTAGAATGTGTGTGAGGGTGTCCATGCACTCTAGAATGTGTGTGAGGGTGTCCATGCACTCTAGAATGTGTGTGAGGGTGTCTATGCACTCTAGAATGTGTGTGAGGGTGTCCATGCACTCTAGAATGTGTGTGAGGGTGTCTATGCACTCTAGAATGTGTGTGAGGGTGTCCATTCACTTTAGAATGTGTGTGAGGGTGTCTATGCACTCTGGAATGTGTGTAAGGGTGTCTATGCACTCTGGAATGTGTGTGAGGGTTTCCATACACTATAGAATGTGTATGAGGGTGTCTATGTACTCTGGAATGTGTATGAGGGTTTCCATTCACTCTAGAATGTGTGTGAGGGTGTCTATGCACTCTAGAATGTGTATGAGGGTGTCTATGCACTCTGGAATGTGTATGAGGGTTCCCATTCACTCTAGAATGTGTGTGAGGGTGTCTATGCACTCTAGAATGTGTGTGAGGGTGTCTATGCACTCTGGAATGTGTGTGAGGGTTTCCATACACTCTAGAATGTGTATGAAGGTGTCTATGTACTCTGGAATGTGTATGAGGCTGTCTATGCACTTTGGAATGTGTATGAGGCTGTCTATGCACTCTGGAATGTGTATGAGGTTTTCCATTCACCCTGGAATGTGTGTGAGGGTGTCTATGCACTCTGGAATGTGTGTGAGGTTGTCTATGCACTCTATAATGTATATGAGGGTGTCCATGCACTCTAGAATGTATATGAGGGTGTCCATGCACTCTGCAATGTGTATGAGGGTGCCCATGCACTCTGGAATGTGTATGAGGGTTCCCATTCACTCTAGAATGTGTGTGAGGGTGTCTATGCACTCTAGAATGTGTGTGAGGGTGTCTGTGCACTCTGGAATGTGTATGAGGGTGTCTATGCACTCTGGAATGTGTATGAGAGTGTCTATGCACTCTAGAATGTGTGTGAGGCTGTCTATGCACTCTGGAATGTGTATGAGGGTGTCTATGCACTCTAGAATGTGTGTGAGGGTGTCTATGCACTCTAGAATGTGTGTGAGGCTGTCTATGCACTCTGGAATGTGTATGAGGGTGTCTGTGCACTCTGGAATGTGTATGAGGGTGTCTATGCACTCTAGAATGTGTGTGAGGCTGTCTATGCACTCTGGAATGTGTATGAGGGTGTTTATGCATTCTAGAGTGTGTATGAGGGTGTCCATGCACTCTGGAATGTGTATGAGGTTTTCCATTCACCCTGGAATGTGTGTGAGGGTGTCTATGCACTCTGGAATGTGTGTGAGGTTGTCTATGCACTCTATAATGTATATGAGGGTGTCCATGCACTCTAGAATGTATATGAGGGTGTCCATGCACTCTGCAATGTGTATGAGGGTTCCCATTCACTCTAGAATGTGTGTGAGGGTGTCTATCCACTCTAGAATGTGTGTGAGGGTGTCTGTGCACTCTGGAATGTGTATGAGTCTGTCTATGCACTCTGGAATGTGTATGAGGGTGTCTATGCACTCTAGAATGTGTGTGAGGCTGTCTATGCACTCTGGAATGTGTATGAGGGTGTCTATGCACTCTAGAATGTGTGTGAGGGTGTCTATGCACTCTAGAATGTGTGTGAGGCTGTCTATGCACTCTGGAATGTGTATGAGGGTGTTTATGCACTCTAGAGTGTGTATGAGGGTGTCCATGCACTCTGGAATGTGTATGAGGGTGTCTGTGCACTCTGGAATGTGTATGAGGGTGTCTATGCACTCTAGAATGTGTGTGAGGCTGTCTATGCACTCTGGAATGTGTATGAGGGTGTTTATGCACTCTAGAGTGTGTATGAGGGTGTCCATGCACTCTGGAATGTGTATGAGGGTGTCTGTGCACTCTGGAATGTGTATGAGGGTGTCTATGCACTCTAGAATGTGTGTGAGGCTGTCTATGCACTCTGGAATGTGTATGAGGGTGTTTATGCACTCTAGAGTGTGTATGAGGGTGTCCATGCACTCTGGAATGTGTATGAGGGTGTCCATGCATTGTGCGCGCACTGAAGTAAGCTGTGACGTTCGCGCGGCGCTGTGAGCATTCTGTCACCCAGTGAAGTTTGAGCTCGTTGCTAGCTTGAAAGTTCTAGAGAGAAGGGATGTTAGTGAAGCTGAGCTCGGCAAATCTCTTTTCTGATCCTTCTTTATCCCCCTGTGATGCACGCTGGCAAGACAGGGTCATAAACTGGGGCGATATTCCACAAAGTCATGTGACCGGCACCATAAAGCTGCGAGAGTTGTCCATTTGTAGTCGAGATGAGGCACGTGGCTAAAGCACACCACTCTACTGGTCGGCCTGCCTTGTTTGATCTACTGGTATTTCCTGGTGTGGCACCGCGTGCCTGGACTCTACAAGCGGACGGCAGCCACAAACTTAAAATCACCGTCTGGACATGGAGACTGGCTAATGATGGCTAATGACAAGGGAGACAACTCCCAACACGCATGACATGCATGTGCAACTGCCGCTTGGTGACATGGAGGATGGTTGTCATGGAGACAGAATAACTCCCTAAGACGCTTGCCTTTCGTTTTGCACAAGAAGTAAAAATCCCCATAACTCTTGGTGGGTGTGGGGTTAATCAGCCGAACCTTATCACCGTCTTTCCCCCCAAAGTAGGTAGGGTTACTAACCTAACACTCACCTCCCTTTACTGACAGTTGATTCGCTAAACTAGCACTCACCTGTCTTACTCTCAAAAGACTGATGACGATGAAAACATAGGTGAATGTAAAGAGAGTTACTACTACAATAATAACCCAGACGACTGTCTCAAGACTGACGAAGATGAAGACACAGATGAATGTAAGGAGGTAAATGTCGATACCGAGAAAACGCAACATTACATCCATGTTAAATAAAATACTTTATCCATGTCAAAGCCGGTATAAACGACCAGAACTTCTGCTATTGATGTGGGGAAACTATTTTAATATTATTTTTATATTTCCACGCGTGAAACAGCTCGCAATCTGTGTGGTTTCATGTTTGCCGCAAGAGGGCGCTGTATTAGGGTTAGATCGCTTTCATTGTCAAACTCAATCTGCGCGCATCGGGAGATGAGGCCACATTTTGCAAGATTTCACTGTCAGAACCAATGAACACGGACAATGGCTGTAGGCGGACTGCAACACCAGGTTACAATGCCGCCTACTGAGTCCTGAGAGCTACACTTGCTGCCGCCATCTCTCTTCAACCTCACTCATGATAGGAAGGAACGTAGAAACACACGGCCCACCAAATAGAGTGGTACATAGGAAACACACAGCCCACCAAACACAGTGGTACACAGGAAACATAGCCTACCAAATAGAGTGGTACACAGTAAACACAGCCCACCAAATAGAGTGGCACACAGGAAACAGCCCACCAAATAGAGTGGTACATAGAAAACACACGGCCCACCAAACACAGTGCTACATAGTAAACACACGGCCCACCAAACACAGTGCTACACAGGAAACACAAGGCCCACCAAATAGAGTGGTACACAGTAAACAGCCCATCAAACACAGTGCTACATAGTAAACACACAGCCCACCAAACACAGTGCTGCACAGGAAACACACGGCCCACCAAATAGAGTGGTACACAGGAAACAGCCTACCAAATAGAGTGGTACACAGTAAACACACAGCCATCAAACACAGTGCTACACAGTAAACACACAGCCCACCAAGCACAGTGCTACACAAGGAGCACACAGCCCATCAAACACAGTGCTACACAGGAAACACACGGCCCACCAAACACAGTGCTACACACGGAACACACGGTCAACTAAATAGTGCTACACAAGGAACACACAGCCCATCAAACACAGTGCTATACACGGAACACACGGTCAACTAAATAGTGCTACACAAGGAACACACAGCCCATCAAACACAGTGCTACACAAGGAACACACAGCCCATCAAACACAGTGCTACACAAGGGACACACAGCCCATCAAACACAGTGCTACACAAGGAACACACAGCCCATCAAACACAGTGCTACACAAGGAACACACAGCCCATCAAACACAGTGCTATACACGGAACACACAGCCCATCAAACACAGTGCTACACAAGGAACACACAGCCCATCAAACACAGGAATATTTGGTGTCACCTCACAATAAACATTTATATATAACAACACGTTTATAGGAATATTTGGTCTCAGCTGACAATAAATAAAGAATCACGGGAATATTTGGTGTCAACTATCAATCAGATATTACAACACAGGTGAGAGGAGTGAGAGGACTTGAGTAACTCATACAACCAAGGGTAATAACGCAAGACAATAACAACTAACAACACAAGTGAGAGGAGCGAGAGGACTTGAGTAGCTGATACAACCAAGAGTAATAACGCAGGACAGTAACAACTAACAACACAAGTGAGAGGAGCGAGAGGACTTGAGTAACTCATACAACCAATAGTAATAACGCAAGACAATAACAACTAACAACACAATGTGAGAGGAGTGAGAGGACTTGAGTAACTCATACAACCAAGAGTAATAACACATGACAGTAACAACTAACAACACAGGTGAGAGGAGTGAGAGGACTTGAGTAACTCATACAACCAATAGTAATAACGCAGGACAATAACAACTCATAACACAAGGTGAGAGGACCTTAGTAACTCATACAACCAAAGGTAATAACGCAGGACTGTAACAACTAACAACACAAGGTGAGAGGACTTGAGTAACTCATACAACAAAGGGTAATAACTCAGGACAGTAACAACTAACAACACAAGGTGAGAGGAGTGAGAGGACTTGAGTAACTCATACAACCAAAGGTAATAACGCAGGACAGTAACAACTAACAACACAAGGTGAGAGGAGTGAGAGGACTTGAGTAACTCATACAACCAAAGGTAATAACGCAGGACAATAACAACTAACAACACAGGTGAGAGGAGTGAGAGGACTTGAGTAGCTCATACAACCAAAGGTAATAACGCAGGACAGTAACAACTAACAACACAAGGAGAGAGGAGTTACAGGACTTGAGTAACTCATACAACCAAAGGTAATAACGCAGGACAGTAACAACTAACAACACAATGTGAGAGGACTTGAGTAACTCATACAACCAAGGGTAATAACTCAGGACAGTAACAACTAATAACACAAGGAGAGAGGAGTGACAGGACTTGAGTAACTGATACAACAATGGGTAATAACGCAGGACAATAACAACTAACAACACAAGGAGAGAGGACTTGAGTAACTCATACAACCAAGGGTAATAACGCAGGACAGTAACAACTAACAACACAAGGTGAGAGGACGAGTAACTGGTGCAAACATAAGTTTTGACTCCCCCATTTGCCTCTCCCCCAATCATGCTGATGAGTATGGACCTAGGGCAGGGATGCCCAACCTACGGCCCGCGGGCCATATCGGGCCCGCGCCGCGGTGCCATCCGGCCCTCGAAACTTCTGCCCACAGTGCAGGAAATCGGCATGGTAATAAAAAAAAAACACTGAAAAAAAGGAAAAAAGGGAAGAAAAAGTATCTACCCTACGTTGGGGCGTCTCTCAATCTTTCTTCGATGGATTTCATTCTTGATTTTTGTCTTGGGAGGAAACCAGTGTTTGAGAACGAGGGACGCCGCATTCCACAGGTGATTAGTGATCTTTTGATTAGTTAATATTTCAATCAGTCGTTAAAGAGATAAAAATACAGACTCCGGGCTTTCTAGCAAGCTATAACACAAGGGGTTTCTGACAGGGAAACAATACCGAAAAAGCGTTTGAATTTCGTCATGTTCCTGTGGAAATCAGGACGGATCGCCGTGGGGTACCTCGATTAAAATGTAGTTTAAGACAATTTCTAACTTTTAACATAGAAACACAACATTACACGGCACTATGAAACAAAGCACAAGAACAAGTATGGCGGCATCCTTGGTTGAAGCCGCGAAGAAAAGTTTTCTAAGTTACGTCAAGAAATTGGAGGCTTGACGAGAATATTTACCAAGAAAAGACAAGAAAATGAGGCGGCGGTAAGGGCAAGCTACCGAGTTGCTCACATTTTGAGCAGAGAAGTGAAGCCATTTTCCGACGGTTTGCTAGCAGTGGTGGAGGAAATGTGTCCTGAAAAGAAAAATGCAGTTGAAGCCGTCAGCCTTTCTCGCATGACAATTGCACTGCGAGTGGAAGATGTGCGGAAAAATCTCGTCAAAACTAAGGGAGAAAGCGGAACGTCTCGAAATGTTTTCTATTGCCGTTGACGAGTCCACCGACGCATCTGACACCGCTACACTCTTGGTATTTATTCGCGGTACAAACAGCGATTTTGAAATTACAGAATAGTTAGCGGCCATGAGGGGCATGCATGGGAACACCCCTTGCGAAGACCTGTTCAAAGAAGTTTCAGCTGTAATGCAGGGTCTTGCTCTTCCTTGGGAAAAATTACTGGGAGTGACTACTGATGGTGCCAGAAGTATGGTTGGATGCCACAGCGGACTGGCAGCAAGGGTTATTAGAAAAGTCGTCGAGTCTAATGGAACCGAGCCTCTGCGGCTTCATTGCATTATTCACCAACAAAACCTCTGTGGCAAGGTGTTGAATCTGGACCATGTGATGAAGATTGTGGTCAGCACTGTAAACTTCATCAGATCACAGGCGTTGAACCACAGAACTTTCAAGGAATTTTTGACAGAAATAGAATCCGAATACGAAGACGTTCTTTTTCACAGTGAAATCCGCTGGTTAAGCCGAGGAAGGGTACTAAAACGGTTTTTTGATTTGAGACATGAGATTGAAATTTTATGACTGAGAAATCAAAGCAAGTGCCTCAGCTGAACGACCCCTCGTGGTTGTGGGATTTGGCGATTTTATGCGACATCGCGTCACATCTGAATGAACTCAACACCAAACTTCATGGGAAAGAAAAGTTGAGTTCGCATGTGTATGCGGACATAACAGCCTTCCAAGCAAAATTCCAACTCGTCATTCAGGAGGCGAGAAGGGGGCACCTTGTCCACTTCCCAACGTGTACAGCTCTACGTCAGGATCAGCAGCTAAATGTCTTTCCCCAAAGCAAGGATAATCCAACTTCTGGGGCTCTTGAATGATAATTTCAAGGACACATTTGTGGATTTTCATGATTTGAAGAATGAAATACGTCTCGTCGAAAATCCATTTGCGGCAGATGTGTCAAGTGCCCCGACAGACCTGCAACTGGAACTGACTGACTTGCGAAGCCAGACATCCCTGTTGACAAATTTCAAGCGATGCAGACAATTGATTCGTACGCCGTGTTGCCTGCAGAAACTTTTCCAAATCTCCGAAAACAAGCGTCAAGGATGATCACGATGTTGACAAATACTTATGTGTGTCAACAAACGTTTTCAGTGATGAAAGGGGCGAAACCCGTCTGACGTAATCGCCTCTCGGACGAACATTTCGATTCAGTGCTCCGACTCGGTGTCTCTACGATGCAGCCGGACATTCAGAAGTTGGTTTCGGGAAAACAACTTCAAACATCCCACTAATTACTACAGAATTAATGGTAAACAAAGCGCGTTTCTAATAAAAATGGTATCTGCTCTATTTTTTTCGTTTTTGTATATTTGCGGTGAAGCGGCCCGTGACACGCGTCTCGGAGACTTACATGGCCCCCAGGCCGAAAAAGGTTGGGCATCACTGACCTCGGGTATAGTGCGGGCTGAAATGGACTTACCAAGTAAATAGTGAAGGCTGACAGACACTGTGATAGACATGTACCCTGTGACACATTTGAACATATGGCATGTGATAGACATGTACCCTGTGACACATTTGAACATATGGCATGTGATAGACATGTACCCTGTGACACATTTGAACATATGGCGTGTGATAGACATGTACCCTGTGACACATTTGAACATATGGCATGTGATAGACATGTACCTTGTGACACATTTGAACATATGGCATGTGATAGACATGTACCCTGTGACACATTTGAACATATGGCATGTGATATACATGTACCCTGTGACACATTTGAACATATGGCATGTGATATACATGTACCCTGTGACACGTGTGAACAGATGAACGTGGTAGACATGTACCTAATGACACATGTGAACAGATGAACATGGCAGACATGTACCCTATGACACGTGTGAACAGATGAACAATTTAGACATGTACCCTATGACACATGTAAACAGATGGCATGCGGTAGACATGTCCCCTATGATACGATTGATAGACATGTACCGTATACATGATACGTGATAGACACATCCCGTCAGAGCCATAGCACCACACATGCAAGCTGGGGCAACTAACATAGGCAAGGGACCGATTTTAGGGCTGGTGTACTTGCCAGCCCGAGCTGTAGAAGGTGCGTACTGTGTCAGTCGGCGAGCCTGTCAAACCTCACTCCTCTTTCCCCGGCGTGAGATCAACTGCCGCGGGGGCCCGGCACCAGCCCCGCACTACAGGCCCATGACGTCATCAGTCGTCACCTGTTACTGTAGCGTGAATTGCTGCTTTCTGCTTATCGCCCCTCATCAAATTTACTCATCAGCGCTCGTCAAATTTACTCTGCCCGAGCTCTACTCATCGCTCTTCCAAACCTACTCGCCGCCGTCCTTTCTGCCTGCTTGCTGGCCACACAGCCTGCCTGAGGACATGCTAGACACTAACCGATCTTACCAGCTGACGTACCTAACTGGCCAGTAGCTGACGTACCTAACTGACCAGTAGCTGACGTACCTAACTGACCAGATGACGTGTCTAGGTGACCAGATGACCACTCTACCCTCCTCTCTACACTCAACTCCATCCTCTTACCCACCTTCTACTCCATTTTCATCTTCCCCTCCACTTTATACTCCATTCCTACTTTATTTCTCACTCCACCCTCCTCTCTAGCCTCCACTCCACCCTCTACTTTCTTCCTCGCTCCACTCCATTTCTCTCCCCCTCTGTCTCTCTCTTTTCCATCTGTCTCTTGCGCACACCCTTTGTACACATATCCGTGTGATATCCTTTGTGTGTCTTACACTACACTCACTCATTCACTCATCACTCTTGGTAGTTACTGACCTCATTAATTCATCTCTTGATTGATTGTTAGTAACTGACCATCTGTTCCTCATTTATTCATCTCTTGATTGTTAGTAACTGACCAGCTGTTCCTCATTTATTCATCTCTTGATTGTTAGTAACTGACCAGCTGTTCCTCATTTATTCATCTCTTGATTGTTAGTTACTGACCAGCTGTACCTCATTTATTCATCTCTTGATTGATTGTTAGTAACTGACCAGCTGTTCCTCATTTATTCATCTCTTGATTGTTAGTAACTGACCAGCTGTACCTCATTTATTCATCTCTTGATTGATTGTTAGTAACTGACCAGCTGTTCCTCATTTATTCATCTCTTGATTGTTGGTTACTGACCAGCTGTATCTTATTTATTCATCTCTTGATTGATTGTTAGTAACTGACCAGCTGTTCCTCATTTATTTATCCCTTTGCCATCCCACTCGCTGACTAGTTGTAACCGGTCTGCTGTACACATGCACTGGCTGACATAGTTCGCCACTATCACCTCGAACGGCGGCAAGCAAGACCTCTTTGGTATGGCAGTCAGGGTTAGGGTTAACCCAAGACATGTTTGGTATGGCTAATCAGGGTTAGGGTTAACCCAAGACATGTTTGGTATGGCTAGTCAGGGTTAGGGTTAACCCAAGACATGTTTGGTATGGCTAATCAGGGTTAGGGTTAACCCAAGACATGTTTGGTATGGCTAGTCAGGGTTATGGTTAACCCAAGACGTTTGGTATGGCTAATCAGGGTTAGGTGTTAACCCAAGACATGTTTGGTATGGCTAGTCAGGGTTAGGGTTAACCCAAGACATGTTTGGTATGGCTAATCAGGGTTAGGGTTAACCCAAGACATGTTTGGTATGGCTAATCAGGGTTAGGGTTAACCCAAGACATGTTTGGTATGGCTAGTCAGGGTTATGGTTAACCCAAGACGTTTGGTATGGCTAATCAGGGTTAGGTGTTAACCCAAGACATGTTTGGTATGGCTAGTCAGGGTTAGGGTTAACCCAAGACATGTTTGGTATGGCTAATCAGGGTTAGGGTTAACCCAAGACATGTTTGGTATGGCTAATCAGGGTAAGGGTTAACCCAAGACATGTTTGGTATGGCTAGTTAACCCAAGACAAGTTTAGTATGGCAGTCAGGGTTGGTGTTAACCCAAGACATGTTTGATATGTCTAATCAGGGTTAGGGTTAACCCAAGACATGTTTGGTATGGCTAATCAGGGTTAGGGTTAACCCAAGACATGTTTGGTATGGCTAGTCAGGGTAAGGGTTAACCCAAGTCATGTTTGTTATGGCTAATCAGGGTAAGGGTTAACCCAAGACATGTTTGGTATGGCTAGTTAACCCAAGACATGTTTAGTATGGCAGTCAGGGTTGGTGTTAACCCAAGACATGTTTGATATGGCTAATCAGGGTTAGGGTTAACCCAAGACATGTTTGGTATATCTAATCAGGGTTAGGAATAACCCAAGACATGTTTGGTATGGCTAATCAGGGTTAGGGTTAACCCAAGACATGTTTGGTATGGCTAATCAGGGTTAGGAATAACCCAAGACATGTTTGGTATGGCTAATCAGGGTTAGGGTTAACCCAAGACGTGTTTGGTATGGCCAGTCCGGTCTGTTATATTTGTTATTTACTCTGAAGGACGATCATGTATTGTTATTTACCCTAAAGGACGATCATGGTGGGTTATTTACTCTGTAAGACAATCATGCCTTGTTAATAACCCTGTATGACGATAATGCAGTGTTATTTACCCTGTAGGACGATAATGCAGTGTTATTTACCCTAAAGGACGATCATGCAGTGTTATTTACCCTAAAGGACGATCATGCAGTGTTTTACCCTGTATGACAATAATGCAGTGTTATTTACCCTGTAGGACGATAATGCAGTGTTATTTACCCTGTAGGACGATAATGCAGTGTTATTTACCCTAAAGGACGATCATGCAGTGTTATTTACCCTAAAGGACGATCATGCAGTGTTATTTACCGATAAGGACGATCATGCAGTGTTTTACCCTGTAGGACGATCATGCTGTGTTATTTACCCTGTAGGACGATAATGCAGTGTTATTTACCGATAAGGACTATCATGCAGTGTTTTACCCTGTAGGACGATCATGCTGTGTTATTTACCCTGTAGGACAATAATGCAGTGCTATGCCGAGTCACATGGTCAAACAGACCGCTTGACTGTTGCCAGGAGAGACCTGGTAGTTCACGAAAGGTGGCGAACGTGCCCTATGCATATTCATTGGCGTAATATTCCATTATGACATCGGGTGTCATTTCATTTCGCACTTGGTCTCGAATGTCTTGATTGGTTTTATGATTTTGTATCAACAAGCTGAGTCCCTGTTTCCCAGCGCAGGATGGAAACTGTGATGGACTTGTATGGTTGGTACTAAATAGCAAACCTAATAGTCTTTTACTGACACCATTGTAGTCAGTGCTAAACAGCAAACCTAATAGTCTTTTACTGACACCATTGTAGTCGGTACTAAATAGCAAACCTAATAGTCTTTTACTGACACCATTGTAGTCGGTGCTAAACAGCAAACCTAATAGTCTTTTTCGGATACCATATTTGCCTGCTCCAATGGCTCAAACTGTCTGTCAGTTTCTTGTTCAAATAGTTTTTCCCAGTGTCTCAAACTGAATATCTGTCTCCTGGTAAGACAGTTTGTCTCGCGGCAGTGACATAGATTTCTGTTATGACATCTTTTAAAACGTTTCCCAGTATTGGAAAAATGTCTTGAAGCAATGAAATAGATTTCTTTTATATTGAACAGCAAAGAAATGTTTTCCAGCATATAAAAACTGTCTCAAGGCAATGACACTTTTATATTGAACGGGGAAGAAAGGTTGTTTCCTAACCGCGGATTATTTTGAAACAGAAAGCAGTAGAGACTCATAGCAAGACACAAGGGCATCAGCTGTAGTCTGGTATTCGGCATTGACAGCTTCTCACAGAAGGCAATGCTGTACTTAACCCATGAACGAAATACTGCAAGGACCTGTACAACTACCAGCTGAAGACCGACGCCAACATTCTCCGAAACAACCAGAGTAGAGAAAGAGAACCTGCAGACCTACCAGTCCTTCGGGAAGAGGTCGAAAGAGCTGTACATAGTCTGAAGGAAAGAAATTCACCAGGCGTTGATAATGTACCAGCTGAGCTGCTCAAGCAGGGTGGGGAAGAAACTTCAAAGGCCCTTTTTCCGCTGCCAAAGAGTCTGGGAGGGAAAGGAATGGCCAAAAGAAAGGACCCAGTCACTGATCATCCCCCTCCCAAAGAAAGGAAACAGCAAACGGTTTCAGAACTACAGAACCATAAGCCTTATCAGTCACCCAAGCAAAGTCATGCTGAAAATCATACAGACCCGCATCAGAACCACCGCAGAAGAGCTGCTAGCAGAAGAACAGGCTGGCTTCAGACCACGTAGAAGCACAGTTGTCAGTCAGTCAGTCGTCCCTTGCCTGGCACCTGGCGTTGGGGGGAGCACATGGATAGACGCGGCAGCTGATAGGGCCCGCCACTCTTGCCTGTTTTGGGCAATAGTCAGCAGGTCCTGTACAGGACGACCAGTCCAGTCTTTGACGTTCGTAAGCCAGTTCTTTCTCTGACCACCGCGGCGTCGGCTACCCTCCAAGGTGCCTTGAAGGATAGTCTTCGACAAGGTGTCGTGCCGGGTTACATGGCCAAAGAAGACCAGCTTACGTCGCTTGACTGTTGATAGTAGAGGTTCCTGGTGTCCTACCAGTGTGGCAATCTTGTTTCTTACAAAGTCGTTGGTTTTGTGTTCTTTGTATGAGATCCGGAGCAGCCTCCTCAGACACTTGTGCTCGAACGCCTGGATTCTCCTTTCTGTTTCGGCGAGTAGAGTCCACGTGTCGCATCCGTAGAGCAGGATCGGCACTGCCAGGGATTTGTATAGCCTGTACTTGGTAGTGAACCTTATCTTGTGGCTATGCCAGATCCTATCTAGCCTAGCCATTGCTGCTGTTGCGATCCTGATGCGGATATCTTGCGTGGAGCTGCCGTCCTTGGAGAGAGTGGCTCCCAAGTACTTGAAGCTGCTGACCTCTTGGAGCTGTACCCCGTTCATATAGATCTCTGCTTTGCCGTTGCCATTGATCATAACTTTGCTCTTTTCTGTGCTTGTCTCCATTCCATATGCGTTTGAGCTGTCTGTCAGTCTGTTGGTGAGGTCTTGCAGTTCCTTGTTTGTACCTGCTAATAGATCTATATCATCTGCAAAGCGTAGGTTGCAGATTGGTCTTCCACCGATTGAAATGGAGGTATGGTGGTCATGAAGAGCTTCAAGCATGATGTTCTCCAAGAATATATTAAACAACACGGGTGATAGGGGACATCCTTGACGTACCCCTACTGTGGTACGAAAGTAAGCTCCTATTTGGTTGTTAAGCAAAACTGTACTCGTTGAGCTGTTATACAACGCTTCAACGACTTGGACAAGCCCTTCTTCAATGTTGAATTTCCGCATCACATGCCATAGCCCCTCGTGCCAGACTCTGTCAAATGCCTTCTTAATGTCAATGAAGTTGTGGTAAAGGTCCCGCTGATGCTGCAGATGCTTTTCTATAAGAAGACGACAGTTGAAGATCTGCTCAACTGTGCTTCTACGTGGTCTGAAGCCAGCCTGTTCTTCTGCTAGCAGCTCTTCTGCCGTGGTTCTGATGCGGTTCTGTATGACCTTTAGCATGACTTTGCTTGGGTGACTGATAAGGCTTATTGTTCTGTAGTTCTGACACTGTTTGCTGTTTCCTTTCTTTGGGAGGGGAATGATTAGTGACTGCGTCCATTCTCTGGGCCATTCCTTGCACTCCCAGACTCTTTGGCACAGAACAGTTAGGGCTTTTGTAGTTTCTTCCCCACCCTGCTTGAGCAGCTCAGCTGGTACATTATCAACGCCTGGTGACTTTCCTCCCTTCAGACTATGTACAGCTCTTTCGACCTCTTCCCGTAGGACTGGTATGTCTGCAGGTTCACTGTCTCTAGTCTGGTTGTTTTGG
The DNA here is from genome assembly GCA_004794655.1 of Marisa cornuarietis. Classification (NCBI taxonomy): domain Eukaryota; kingdom Metazoa; phylum Mollusca; class Gastropoda; order Architaenioglossa; family Ampullariidae; genus Marisa; species Marisa cornuarietis. The sequence goes on from SMMW01000093.1 coordinate 250,085, forward strand.
AGAATGTTGGCGTCGGTCTTCAGCTGGTAATTGTACAGGTCCTTGCAGTATTCTGTCCATCGGTTGAGTACAGCATTGCCTTCTGTGAGAAGGTGACCATTGCTGTCTTCGATGACTGAGATCTTTTGCTGGTCTGTCTTAGTGAGGGTCTTTAGAAGTTGGTAGGCCTTTTTGCTGTCACCTCGTGCCATTCCAACCTCTATGTCCTGGCACTGCTTCTCGATCCAGCTCTCTCTAGCTGCCTTCATCCCTTTCTTAATGGCACAATTCACTTCTTTGTATTTGGTTGCTGCTTCTGGTTTGCTTTTCTTTTCTCTCTTCAAGGCCCTCCTTTGGTCACAGAGGTCTAGTATGTCGTTCGTGACCCATGGCTGTTTCTTGTTTCTATGTCGCCCTAGAACCTCTTGGGCTGTCGACAGTAGCACCTCTTTGATGTTTCCAGAGAGGGTGTCTACATCACAGTCCACCAGGTTCAGTGCGCCAAATTTTCCGCCAACCGTGGCCTTGAAGACTTCTGCAACCTTTGGGTCTTGCAGCTTCTCCAAATCAAAGCGAATTCGGGGGTGTTTGAGAGTCGCTTCGCTTTCAGCCTCAGCTTCAGGTTTGTTAGAACAAGGTCATGGTCGCTGCCTATGTCAGCGCCTGGGTACGTCCTTGTCTTGGCCCTGTTGATGCTGGATTTGAAGCGTCTCGGCAGTAGGATGTAGTCGATCTGATTATGGACCAGTCCGTCTGGTGAGTGCCAGGTGGCCGTCCTTGATTTCTTGTGGGGATACAAGGTGTTGGCTAAGGTGAGTCTCTGGCTCTGTGCGAACTCTAGGAGTCTGATGCCCCTGTCGTTGGTTTCACCAAGGCCAAATTTCCCCACCGTTCCTGCCCATTGCTGGTAGGCGTCTGGTCCGACCTTGGCGTTCCAGTCTCCGAGCACAACCAGGATGTCCTTTTTTGGAACTGCCTTCACAATCTTGTCCAGTTGTTGGTAGAATTCTTCCACTTCGTCGTCTCCATGTGTGGAAGTTGGAGCGTATACTTGGACAATGGTGACATTATGAGGCTTGGCTGAGACACGAATGGAGATCAGCCGGCTGGATACGGGTGTACAGCTGATGACGGCCGCGGCCACCTTCCTGTGCACAAGGAAGCCCACGCCGTACTCATGCCTGGTGTCCTCCCCACTGTACCACAGTCTGTGGCCGTCTTCCGTCACTGTTTCCCCAAATCCTGTCCATCTGACCTCCGCCAGTCCCACAATTGAGCACAGTTGAGCAGATTTTCAACTGTCGTCTTCTTATAGAAAAGCATCTTCAGCATCAGCGGGACGTTTACCACAACTTCATTAACTTTAACTCATAGGAGTCGCTCCGTAGAGCGTTTTACGGAGGCCCGCGTGAACGGCTGAAGTCGCTCCGTAAGATGTTTTACGGAGGGTGTTAAATATTTTTTTCGTCGATTTCTATAGGTAAAAAAGGGAGCTAACTGCGGAAATCGCTTTAGGAATCATTTATCTAGAGTTACCTTCCTTGGCATTATTTACTCGATTGTTTCTTCGACGAAATTTAAAATTTTCTAGACCTAGTCACTGCCTTGGAAAATGGCGATTCCAAGAACGTTTTTCAGTGCAAAAAGCACTCGAACTCTATTTCAAGATGATGTATGACGACTAAACTGACGTGCTTGTTGCACAGGCTCATTCCACGTGTGTTTCTGACATATAAACTACGTTGGGGGCCATATTTGTGGTCATAGGACCTAGTCTCGTGTGGTCTAGCCTACTCCAAAACAACTTTTTATGGGATACCGTTTACTTACCCTCCCGGATATCTAACTGTAAAAATAGTCGAGCTTCATGCGAATTCAGGTAAGAACATGTGAATTCTACTAATATTTATCTATCTAACAAATCAAAATCCATAGCTATATCCTACATGGTTATATTTTTACAATTTTCTGAAAATGACAAAAATTCATGCATCCAGAGAGAGCGGCCTGTGACGAAGGGGCACGACTCCAGTGAGTTAAGAAGGCATTTGATAGAGTCTGGCATGAGGGGCTATGGCATGTGATGCGGAAATTCAATATTGAAGAGGGCCTCGTCCAAGATGTTGAAGCGTTATATAACAGCTCAACGAGTACAGTTCTGCTGAACAACCAAATAGGAGCTTACTTTCGCACCACAGTAGGGGTACGACAAGAATGTCCCCTGTCACTGGTGTTGTTAAATATTTTCTTGGAGAACATCATGCTCGAAGCTCTTCATGATCATTGCAGATGACATTGATCTGTTAGCAGGTACTAACAAAGAACTGCAAGACCTCACCAACAGACTGACAGACAGCTCAAACGAATATGGAATGGAGACCATCACTGAAAAGAGCAAAGTTATGATCAATGCCAACAGCAAAGCAGAGATCTATGTGAACGGGGTACAGCTCGATGATGATGATGATGATGATGATGATGATGATGATGATGATGATGATGATGATGATGATGATGATGATGATGATGATGATGATGATGGATGATTGATGATTGATGATGATGATGATGATGATGCTGATGAGATAAAAAAAACTAGTCCATTTGAAACAAGTTGGTCGTCAGTTTTTTTCTTGAAAGTTGCAAGACTCTCAGACTCCTTGGTCGAGAGGGGAAGCGAGTTCCACAGAAGCGGGGCTACATTTGAGAAGGATCTGAAACCCATTGTCTTTTTGTTTGTGTTCCCTGTCTGAACATTTGGTCGTCTCAGTCTGGGTTGGGCTGCTGAACGAAGGTTCCGCTGAGGTTGGTGACGGTGAATGAGATCTTGTAGATATGCAGGCACAAGGTCGTGAAGGCAGCCATATGTCAGGGTCAACAATTTGTGGTCGATCCCTTTCTCCACAGGAAGCAAGTGTAGGTCATATAACACGGGAGTAATATGGTCAGTCTTTTTCTTTCATGCAACTATTCTAGCAGCCGTATTTTGCACTCGCTGAAGCCTCGACAACTCACTCTTTGAAATTCCCCAGAGGCAGCTGTTTGCAAGTCTAATCTCGAATGAATGAGGTCAGCAGCTTCAAGTACTTGGGAGTCACCCTCTCCAAGGACGGCAGCTCTACGCCAGATATCCGCATCAGGATCGCAACAGTAACAGCAGCAATGACTAGACTAGATAGGATTTGGCATAGCCACAAGATAAGGTTCACTACCAAGTACAGGCTATACAAATCCCTGGTAGTGCCGATCCTGCTCTACGGATGTGACACGTGGACTGTGCTCGCCGACACGGAAAGGAGAATCCAGGCGTTCGAGAACAAGTGTCTGAGGAGGCTGCTCCGGATCTCATACAAATAACATAAAACCAACGACTTTGTAAGGAACAAGATTGCCACACTGGTAGGAGACCAGGAACCTCTACTATCAACAGTCAAGTGACGTAAGCTGGTCTGCTTTGGTCACGTGACCCGGCACGACACCCTGTGGAAGACTATCCTTCAAGACACCTTGGAGGGTGGTCGACGCCGCGGTGGTCAGAGAAAGAACTGACTTGCGAACATCAAAGACTGGTAAACTTCTGGGCCGACGTTCCAGTCACTGAGTATGACAAGGGTGTACTTCCTAGGTACTGCCTTGAAAACCCCTTCTAGCTGATCGTTGAAATCGTTTTGTCGTCTTGGAACTCGGAGCATAACCTTGGACAATGATGAACTTGAGAGGCATGGTGGGGATGCAAACAGAACTCCGACAATGGATGTTCAGTGATGACAGCTCCGACCACTTGTCTGCTTAGAGGGAAGCCAGTGCCGCTCTCAGGTCCTAAGCCTGACCATCTGAGCGCTGCCAGCTCCACAATCTCTCACAGATATTTTTCTATCTCACAGGGAGAGTTATTACACTTTGCCTCACTTTCCTAATGTGTGGACGCACCACGCGCCAATGGAAACTTTTCCTCAGTGTTAATGGTGGTTTAGCCCCAATGCCACTTTCTTCGCCGTCCCCCACCCGGGAACTAGTCGCTAAGGCGCGAAGTCGTTGTTGATGTGGTTAGGCCTCAAGCGATCCAGAATGAAGTTTCTTATCCCTTGCTTCTACATGTCCTTTTTCTGGGCTTAAATACTAGGTGGCACTCATCTCCTCTTCAAACAAGACCACAGATGAGCTTTTATCTTTCCCAAGATTAACCACATGGCAATGGGATCATTTGCTCTCAGAGTGGTGGTAGGGTGACGAATGGTGCTTGTACTTAAAGACGTGAGTGCATTGTAGAAATCTTGGATATGTGTGTGACAGAGTTAAGTGCACTTTGGTGAGAGATGATGGGATATGTGTGGGACAGAGTATGGGATATATGTGGGACACAGCATGGGATATATGTGGGACAGAATATGGGATATATGTGGGACAGAGTATGGGATATATGTGGGACACAGTATAGGATATATGTGGGACACAGTATGGGATATATGTGGGACACAGTATCGGATATATGTGGGACACAGTATAGGATATATGTGGGACACAGTATAGGATATATGTTGGACACAGTATGGGATATATGTAGGACACAGTATAGGATACACGTGGGACACAGTATGGGATATATGTAGGACACGGTATGGGATATATGTGGGACACAGTATAGGATATATGTGGGACACAGTATGGGATATATGTAGGACACAGTATAGGATACACGTGGGACACAGTATGGGATATATGTAGGACACGGTATGGGATATATGTGGGAAAAAATATGGGATATATGTGGGACAGAGTATGGGATATATGTAGGACACAGTATGGGATATATGTAGGACACAGTATAGGATAAATGTGGGACACAGCATGTGATACACGTGGGACAAAATATGGGATATATGTGGGACAGATTATGGGATATATGTGGGACACAGCATGGGATACACGTGGGGTAGAATATGGGATATATGTGGGACACAGTATAGGATGTATGTGGGACAGAATATGGGATATATGTGGGACACAGTAGGGGATATATGTGGGACACAGCATGGGATACACGTGGGACAGAATATGGGATATATGTAGGACACAGTATGGGATATATGTGGGACAGATTATGGGATATATGTAGGACACAGTATGGGATACACGTGGGACAAAATATGGGATATATGTGGGACAGATTATGGGATATATGTAGGACACAGTATGGGATATATGTGGGACAGATTATGGGATATATGTGGGACACAGCATGGGATACACGTGGGGTAGAATATGGGATATATGTGGGACACAGTATAGGATGTATGTGGGACAGAATATGGGATATATGTGGGACACAGCATGGGATACACGTGGGACAGAATATGGGATATATGTGGGACACAGCATGGGATACACGTGGGACAGAATATGGGATATATGTGGGACAGCATGGGATACACGTGGGACAGAATATGGGATATATGTGGGTGTTTTTTACTGTTGTCCTTTTCCAGTTGTTACTCCAGGCTCTTAGGGTCCAGGAGGGCCGCCATATCTGCAAATGGTGGTACTAAACTGCCTTCCAGATTCCTTAACCCTTTGTACTGTTCTTATCTTCTGCACTGTCATTTAGTTTTAAACACTATATGTGTATATATATATATATACTGTTTATTATTGTGTTAAAGTAACAGTTTGTTGGTTAATGACTTTGTAGGCTATAGTCGTAACTGAAGACCATATCTTGATGTAACAGTTGTAACAAAAACTCCAAGAACGTGAAACAATTTCACAGTTATAAGCTAGACAAATATAGAAACAGAAAGTAACTGACAGCCTACAATACAAGACAAAATAAGGGGTCAAACAACCAAGTAACAAGAGTTCAAACATCATCATGTGACTTATATACCTCTTACCGTTTATACCGCTTATACCTCTCATACCTTTCACTAGAGAAGCTCCGCTCGTAATACGTGCAGCCGGTTAGTTCTTCAAAGTTACACTAGCCTGTGATGGTACATGGTAGATTCCTTGGATACGTCAGCATGCCAACCATATAGCTCTACAGCGTGTCAACCATAATAAATGATCTGCAGGGTGTCAAACATAATATTCTAAGCCATACTATTCTACAGCATGTCAACCATACTATTGTACAGCGTGTCAAACATACTATTCTACAGCGTGTCAACCATACTATTCTACAGCGTGTCAACCATACTATTGTACAGCGTGTCAAACATACTATTCTACAGCATATCAACCATAATAAATGATCTGCAGGGTGTCAAACATAATATTCTAAGCCATACTATTCTACAGCATGTCAACCATACTATTGTACAGCGTGTCAAACATACTATTCTACAGCATGTCAACCATAATAAATGATCTGCATGGTGTCAAACATAATATTCTAAGCCATACTATTCTACAGCATGTCAACATACTATTGTACAGCATGTCAAACATACTATTCTACAGCATGTCAACCATAATAAATGATCTGCAGGGTGTCAAACATAATATTCTAAGCCATACTATTCTACAGCATGTCAACCATACTATTGTACAGCGTGTCAAACATACTATTCTACAGCGTGTCAACCATACTATTGTACAGCGTGTCAACCATACTATTGTACAGCGTGTCAACCATACTATTCTACAGCATGTCAACATACTATTCTACAGCATGTCAACATACTATTGTACAGCGTGTCAACCATACTATTGTACAGCGTGTCAACCATACTATTCTACAGCATGTCAACATACTATTGTACAGCATGTCAACCATACTATTCTACAGCGTGTCAACCATACTATTGTACAGCATGTCAACCATACTATTCTACAGCGTGTCAACCATACTATTGTACACCGTGTCAACCATACTATTCTACAGCGTGTCAACCATACTATTCTACACCGTGTCAACCATACTATTGTACAGCATGTCAACCATACTATTCTACAGCGTGTCAACCATACTATTGTACACCATGTCAACCATACAATTCTACACCGTGTCAACCATACTATTCTACAGCGTGTCAACCATACTATTCTACAGCGTGTCAAATATACTATTGTACAGCGTGTCAACCATACTATTCTACAGCGTGTCAACCATACTACTCTACAGCGTGTCAAACATACTACTGTACAGCGTAGTGTTTAAAACACTCGCTTGTCACCACTGCAGTGAGCGGCTCAGGGTTCAGATCTCGTCTCGGGACACTCTCTGTATGTGACACCTGTTCGCAGGGCTGGGCGGCGGGGGTTTTCTCCGGGTACTCCGGTTTCCTCCCCCCTCCCTTTCCCCCCATAGTGCGAAATCACCGCAAGGTGGAAGCACTTTCCAACTAAATAAACAACAAGAGGGACTGCCAGACGTAAGAGGGAGTGACAGAAGGAAGAGGGACTGACAGACGTAATAAAGAGAGACTGACAGACGTAAGAGGTGCAGACAAAGGGAAGTGGGACTGACAGAATTAAAAGGGACTGACAGACATAAGAGGGAGTGACAGACGTAAGAGGGAGTGACACACGTAAGAGGGAGTGACAGACGTACGATTAACTGAGGAAGGACACAAGCTGATATTGCCTACTGTTGTTCTATTCATTCTGTCTTTAACCCTACCCCTTTCAAAGGTGCGTCTACTGACGCTGTATAAGGGAAAAAGGTAGAAAAGAGAAATTCTCAGGTTTGGGTTTGGACTCGGCCTACTTTTCAGGGGGAACTCACTGGCAGATCTAGGTGTCGGTTACATGAAACTCACGGACAAAGCTCGGGGTTTTGTCAACTTACAGAACACGTGCTGTCACACACTGTCTGATGAAGACTAGAGCCAGTTGTAACGAGCTCCCATACCTTAGACTAGTGATAAAGCGATGTTATTAACCTATTTTCCGCCGCTATAGCCCTTGTGTCATTTAGAGCCGCAATTAACCTGTTTGTCGTCATGCAGAAAGATTGGCCGATAGTAAACCTTGTCTCTAAATGGCGCTTGGCTTGTCAACAAGAATGGACAGACGGTAAACTTTATTCCACGTGGCACGTGACTAGACAGCAGCAACAAGCTACATTTCTGTGTGTGTGTGTGTGTGTGTGTGTGTGTGTGTGTGTGTGTGTGTGTGTGTGTGTGCTGAGATCAGGCCCTTTTGTAAGAGCTGCCTGCCGCCTGAGCAGACCATTGGTCACTGACACAATTCATTTCGTCAGACCTTCTTTGAAACTTGACTGTCATCATGGGCCTGAACTACAACATCCGGTCTTGGTGACCTGAGTGTGGGCTCTCAATGGTTGTCGACATGATGGCAAGAAAGACATTTTCATCATAACCGAAGACAAGGAATAATGGCAGGTAAAAAGTGACATAGCAGTAGCTCAGATGACTAAATGACATAGCAGTAGCTCAGATGACTGACATAGCAGTAGCTAATATGACTGACATAGCAGTAGCTCAGATGACCAAGTGACATAGCAGTAGCTCAGATGACTGACATCGCAGTAGCGCAGATGACTAAGTGACATAGCAGTAGCTCAGATGACTGACATAGCAGTAGCGCAGATGACTAAGTGAGATAGCAGTAGCTCAGATGACTGACATAGCAGTAGCTCAGATGACTAAGTGACATAGCAGTAGCTCGAATGACTGACATAGCAGTAGCTCAGATGACTAAGTGACATAGCAGTAGCTCAGATGACTGACATAGCAGTAGCTCAGATTACTGACATGTCAGCGTGCTCAAATCGTTAAGTGACACAGCAGTAGCTCAGATGACTGAATGGTTCATGTTAACTTCCGATTCAAATGCTGGCCACCTATTACACATGGGTGACCGTTATAAACACTTGTGATGCTCACTCGTCACACATGGGTGACCGTTATAAACACTTGTGATGCTCACTCGTCACACATGAGTGACCGTTATAAGCGCTTGTGATGCTCACTCGTCACACATGAGTGACCGTTATAAGCGCTTGTGATGCTCACTCGTCACACATGAGTGACCGTTATAAGCGCTTGTGATAGCTCGCTCGTCACACTTGAGTGACCGTTATAAACACTTGTGATAGCTCGCTCGTCACACATGGGTGACCGCTATAAACGCGTGTGATAGCTCACACACCACAAAGGGGTCATCGTTACGTATACCTGTGATTGCTCACCCGTGACAAAAGTTGTCATTGGTGTTTTTAGATTGCTCACCTGTTAGGACGCGTTCATACGGCGGTAGGCGCGGTGCACTTTGCACGTGCTATCAGCACTGGCGGCCTGGCCACGCACTTTCAGCTGTTATCAGCAAACGGATCGGCGGGACTGCTGTGTGGGCTGGCGACTAATAAGGCGCCGATATCGTTCGTTTACAAAATCAATTACTTGCTTCGAACAACATGGCGCTCGCCATTCCCACCCTCCGTTCTGCGGGCACCAGCGACGGGGAGGTTGGGTGGGCCCCGGGTAGCGGGTATCGGATGTGGGCCCCGTCGTTGGGTAGCCAGGGCCGAGGATGTGTGTGTGTGGGGGGGGGGGAGAGGGGTGTATGTGCGATCTCGTCGGGTGTGGGCTCGTCGCTCACTTGATCTAGGAAAATTACCGGCAATGGCGATTGAGACCAGACTTATTGAATTGTTTTTGCCGTCGTGAACAAACTATTTGACGTGTGAACGAATGGCTTTCATCCTAATAGTCGTTACAAGGCAAACAGGAGAACAGACTTGCTAAGGCCAATATGGCTACCCGTGAGTCCACTTATACCGACTACCCCCATTTTATCAGTTTGGAATAGGGTCAACGGAAATAGAGGAGAAGGAATGCTCCAGCTCCCTAGTAGGTCACAGAGTGTAAACATTATCTTGCTTCTATTAAAATTCAAAATGTATAGAAACACCTGTCACGAACAAGTGAGTTAGTTTTAACCGCCTTGGCGCTCAACTTTCTTAGACCTTATGACAAGTTCATGTAAAAGGGAGAACATCCGTTGTCCGTATGTGACTGTCTTTGTGAGAGGGAGGGATAAAAAGTATAGTATACTTACTGAGTAGACATAATACAGTTATTGAACAGACATTTAAGATACGGCTACTAAAGACCATAGTATACTTACTGAGTAGACATAATACAGTTATTGAACAGACAAGATACAGCTACTAAAGACGATAGTATACTTACTGAGTAGACATAATACAGTTATTGAACAGACAAGATACAGCTACTAAAGACCATAGTCTACTTACTGAGTAGACATAATACAGTTATTGGACAGACAAGATACAGCTACTAAAGACCATAGTATACTGTGTAGACATAATACAGTTATTGAACAGACAAGATGCAGCTACTAAAGACCATAGTCTACTTACTGAGTAGACATAATACAGTTATTGAACAGACAAGATACGGCTACTAAAGACCATAGTATACTGAGAAGACATAATACAGTTATTGGACAGACAAGATACAGCTACTAAAGACCATAGTATACTTACTGAGTAGACATAATACAGTTATTGAACAGACAAGATACAGCTACTAAAGACCATAGTATACTGAGTAGGCATAATACAGTTATTGAACAGACAAGATACAGCTACTAAAGACCATAGTATACTTACTGAGTAGACATAATACAGTTATTGAACAGACAAGATACGGCTACTAAAGACCATAGTATACTGAGTAGACATAATACAGTTATGGACAGACAAGATACGGCTACTAAAGACCATAGTATACTTACTGAGTAGACATAATACAGTTATTGGACAGACAAGACACAGCTACTAAAGACCATAGTATACTGAGTAGACATAATACAGTTATTGAACAGACAAGATACAGCTACTAAAGACCATAGTATACTTACTGAGTAGACATAATACAGTTATTGAACAGACAAGATACGGCTACTAAAGACCATAGTATACTGAGTAGACATAATACAGTTATTGAACAGACAAGATACGGCTACTAAAGACCATAGTCTACTGAGTAGACATAATACAGTTATTGAACAGACAAGATACGGCTACTAAAGAGCTTAATGTAGCTATTGAAGAGGCAAAATACATTTATTAGAAAGACATAATACAGCTATGGGAGAGAGAGACATAATGATAACAAAGCTACTGAAACTATTGAAAAGACTACTATTGTTACTAAAGAGTAAAAAATTGGGTCACTGAAAAGGCAACATAGGTATTGAGCAGAAAAAAGTTAATGAAGAGACTCATGTGTAAGAGCAAACAATTTTCCCACAATAGTGTTTTCTGTGAAAACCATGGCTGCTCCTAAGTGACAATGAGACCTTTGATACGATCAGAAAATGTCAGGTGACTAACTCTGCTAAAGGTCAGATGTCAGCAGCGACAGTTGAGTGGACTATGGTGAGCAGCTTGTAACAGCGGTGAGCAGTTGTGGCTGTGGACTAATTAACACTTGTGTCTCGAGCAGCTGGAGGGAACACCAATTATTGATAACTACTACCGTAACATAACTGTATCTGGGCTGTAGGACCACTCACTCTAAAGACTCCTGTGAAATTATTTATTAAAACTTCTACATTAATTCACAAAATTACAAATCACAGTCTTTAATTACCTGTAAACCTGTCATATCGACCACACTGCTACCTGTAAACCTGTCATATCGACCACACTGCTACCTGTAAGCTTGTTACATCGACCACACTGCTACCTGTAAGCTTGTTACATCGACCACACTGCTACCTGTAAACCTGTCATATCGACCACACTGCTACCTGTAAACCTGTCATATCGACCACACTGCTACCTGTAAGCTTGTTACATCGACCACACTGCTACCTGTAAACCTGTCATATCGACCACACTGCTACCTGTAAACCTGTCATATCGACCACACTGCTACCTGTAAGCTTGTTACATCGACCACACTGCTACCTGTAAACCTGTCATATCGACCACACTGCTACCTGTAAGCTTGTTACATCGACCACACTGCTACCTGTAAACCTGTCATATCGACCACACTGCTACCTGTAAACCTGTCATATCGACCACACTGCTACCTGTAAGCTTGTTACATCGACCACACTGCTACCTGTAAACCTGTCATATCGACCACACTGCTACCTGTAAACCTGTCATATCGACCACACTGCTACCTGTAAGCTTGTTACATCGACCACACTGCTACCTGTAAACCGACCACACTGCTACCTGTAAACCTGTCATATCGACCACACTGCTACCTGTAAACCTGTCATATCGACCACACTGCTACCTGTAAGCTTGTTACATCGACCACACTGCTACCTGTAAACCTGTCATATCGACCACACTGCTACCTGTAAGCTTGTTACATCGACCACATTAGTACTTGTAAGCTTGTTACATCGACCACACTGCTACCTGTAAACTTGTTATATCGACAACATTAGTACTTGTAAACTTGTTACATCGACCACATTAGTACTTGTAAGCTTGTTACATCGACCACACTGTCTAGCTCCCATTAGTACTTGTAAACTTCTTGTATCGACCACATTAGTACCTGTAAGCTTATTATATCGACAACAACGATAAACTAGTCTAGCTCCTTACGGTACTTGTAAGCTTGTTATATCGACATCACAAGTACCTGTAAACCTGTCATATGGACCACACTAGTACCTGTAAACCTGTCATATGGATCACACTAGTACCTGTAAACCTGTCATATGGATCACACTAGTACCTGTAAACCTGTCATATGGACCACACTAGTACCTGTAAACCTGTCATATGGATCACACTAGTACCTGTAAACCTGTCATATGGATCACACTAGTACATGTAAACCTGTCATATGGATCACACTAGTACCTGTAAACCTGTCATATGGATCACACTAGCACCTGTAAACCTGTCATACCACCTCATTAGTACATGTAAACCTGTCATATGGACCACACTAGTACCTGTAAACCTGTCATATGGACCACACTAGTATGTCATATGGACCACACTAGCACCTGTAAACCTGTCATACCACCTCACTAGTACCTGTAAACCTGTCATATGGATCACACTAGTACATGTAAACCTGTCATATGGATCACACTAGTACCTGTAAACCTGTCATATGGATCACACTAGCACCTGTAAACCTGTCATACCACCTCATTAGTACATGTAAACCTGTCATATGGACCACACTAGTAAAACCTGTCATATGGACCACACTAGTACCTGTACCACACTAGTACCTGTAAACCTGTCATATGGACCACACTAGTACCTATAAACCCGTCATTTGGACCACACTAGTACCTGCAAACCTGTCATATGGATCCCACTAGTACCTGTAAACCTGTCTTATGGATCACACTAGCACCTGTAAACCTGTCATACCACCTCACTAGTACCTGTAAACCTGTCATATGGATCACACTAGTACATGTAAACCTGTCATATGGATCACACTAGTACCTGTAAACCTGTCATATGGATCCCACTAAAACCTGTAAACCTGTCATATGGACCACACTAAAACCTGTAAACCTGTCATATGAATAATAATAATAATAATAATAATGTTGGCTTGTATAGCGCCAAATCCTGGCCTGTGGACAGCTCAAGGCGCTGACGTCAAAAAATAAGATGACGACAAAATAAGATGACGACAAAATGTGGGTGTGTAGCGGCCCGTCTCCTCCACGTCACAGGGCAGCGTCACACACAGCAAGAACACAGTCCTGAACACAAATATTCAACATGTCATACAATCCGAAATACACTCCATAGAACAAATATCAAACATGTCATACTTCTTCTTCTTATTATTCCTTTTCGCCCCCAGTGGAGCATAGGGCTGCAACTACACCACGCCAGCGAACCCGGTTGTGGGCCTCCCTCCCCAGTTGGGTCCATGTCATTCCAGCTGCCTCCGCCTCGCCGTGGACCGATCTTCTCCACGTGTGTCTGGGTCTCCCAACCCTGCGTCTCCCCTGTGGGTTCCAGTCCAGAGCTTGTCGTGTTACATTTTCGGCCGGCTTTCGCAGGGTGTGACCGATCCAGCCCCACTTTCGCTTCTTGATGTCTTGGCTGGCAGGTTTCTGGTTGGCTCTCTCCCACAGGTATGCATTGGAGATTCTCTCGGGCCATCTGATGTTGAAAATGTGCCGCAGACATCTGTTTATGAATGTTTGAATCTTCCTGGTGATGTTGTTTGTTACACGCCATGTCTCAGACCCATATAGAAGGACAGATTTTACGTTCGTATGAAAGATGCGGATCTTGGTATGTTGAGATAGTGCCTTGGAATTCCAGATGGGTCGCAGGATGTGGAATGCTTGCCTGGCTTTATTTATTCTGCTTCTTACATCTTCATCAGCACCTCCATCTTTGGTGACTGTGCTGCCTAGGTAAGTGAAGCGGTCAGTCTCTGTGATACATTCCCCGTGTAGTTGAAGTGGGGCTTCCTGCTTGTTGTTGATCCGCATTACCTCTGTCTTCTTGATGTTGATTGTCAGGCCAGTTGTCGCTGCTTCTTCTGAGAGCCGAGTGAGCTTTGTCTGTGCATGTTGTTGCTTGTGGGACAGCAGGCTGATGTCGTCTGCAAAGTCGAGATCTTCAAGTTGCATGGCAAAGGTCCATTGAATGCCTGTGTTGCTGTTAGAGGTTGTTCTTCTCATGATCCAGTCTATGACGATCAGGAAGATTGTCGGCGAGAGCATGCAACCTTGCCTTACTCCAGTCCTCACTGCAAAGGGGTCCGTCAGCTTCCCATTGTGGATCACCTGGCATGTCGAGTCCTCATACAGCTGTTGGATGATGGCAATGAACTTTGGTGGAAATCCGTAGTGCTACATCAACTTCCAGATGGTCTCTCTGTCTACGGAGTCAAATGCCTAAACATGTCATACACTCCACAGAAAATGCTACATCCAACAGAAGGCACAAGTTTTACTGGAACGCCAGCACACGCTCAAGTTCACGGATGAAAACATGAATCCCACACCACCGCGCAAGTCCTGAAGTCCAAATCCAACAAGACAGTATCAAAGGCCATCATCGACTAGCACATTTTCCAAGCCAGTTGTCTGCACGCACATGTCCAGTTTCTGAAATACGCTCTTCAGCCGTCCGTCCAGTGCCGGGAAAAGGCTGTCTATGTCTATCAAGACCGGGCGGATGGGGTCGGATCACAACACCTCTTTCATGGCCCTGCTGAGAACACCATCCCGCAACAGCTGCAGGCTGTTCCAAGTGGACGTCCTCAACATGCAGCAGTCTTGTAGAGGAGCAAGGATGGCGACTTCATCATGATAAGGGTTGCCGAAACTCAAAATACGACGGACGATACAAAAACGACAGAGAGCCATCCCCTCAAGCCAGTTAGGCGAAGGGACGTCACTCTCAATCACACTAGTACCTGTAAACCTGTCATATGGACCACACTAGTACCTGTACACCTGTCATATGGACCACACTAGTACCTGTAAACCTGTCATATGGACCACACTAGTACCTGTAAACCTGTCTTATGGATCACACTAGCACCTGTAAACTTGTCATACCACCTCACTAGTACCTGTAAAGTACCTGAGAGGGTGGTTAGGACAACAGAGGTTGATCATAGTCAGGTCAGTTGAGAAGTGGTTAGGACAACAGAGGTTGATCATAGTCAGGTCAGTTGAGAGGTGGTTAGGACAACAGAGGTTGGTCATAGTCAGGTCAGTTGAGAGGGTGGTTAGGATAACATAGGTTGGTCATAGTCAGGTCAGTTGAGAGGGTGGTTAGGACAACAGAGGTTGGTCATAGTCAGGTCAGTTGAGAGGGTGGTTAGGACAACAGAGGTTGGTCATAGTCAGGTCAGTTGAGAGGGTGGTTAGGACAACAGAGGCTGGTCAATGGTCAGGTCAGTTGAGAGGGTGGTTAGGACAACAGAGGCTGGTCAATGGTCAGGTCAGTTGAGAGGGTGGTTAGGACAACAGAGGCTGGTCAATGGTCAGGTCAGTTGAGAGGGTGGTTAGGACAACAGAGGCTGTTCAATGGTCAGGTCAGTTGAGAGGGTGGTTAGGACAACAGAGGCTGGTCAATGGTCAGGTCAGTTGAGAGGGTGGTTAGGACAACAGAGGCTGTTCAATTGTCAGGTCAGTTGAGAGGGTGGTTAGGACAACAGAGGCTGGTCAATGGTCAGGTCAGTTGAGAGGGTGGGGAAAAGACGTCAAGATGGTTGGAGGCTGTTTCATTACCCAAGAAGCCCCATGAAGCTATTCACTTTCATATTCATATTCACTTGTACACTCATTTCTGATTGGTCGTTGCCTGGGTCAATTAGGATCGCACCTTCAACAGGGCGGATATGTAAGGAATGCTGCTGGTGACCCCTTCCCTCACAAATTCAATTCCGTTACACAAATAATAGCACGACTGGCACGTGGAATGTGAGGATACTTAGGAATACGACTCGAAAAACTCGCGCACGAGAAGACTCGTGGCACATAGTCCATCAGATATTGAAAGACTCGTGGCATATAGTCCATCAGATATTGAAAGACTCGTGGCACATAGTCCATCAGATATTGAAAGACTCGTGGTAGATAGTCCATCAGATTGAAAGAGTCGTGGTAGATAGTCCATCAGATATTGAAAGACTCGTGGTAGATAGTCTAGCACAAACTAAAAATTATGGGTTTAATTATCTTTGAGAACGCCATAAAGGGGCAACATTGAATGAACAACTTCAAGACCTTACCAACAGACTGGTAGACAGGTCAAACGCATGTGTGGTGGAGACCAGCACGACAACAGTAAAGTCGTGGTCATTGGCGGTTTGAAGAGGTACCCATCTCTAAGTATTTGGGAGCCACCCTCTTCAAGGACAGCAGCTTCACGAGAGATACCTACATCAGGCTAGACTGGGTAGGGTCTGGTGCAGCCATAACATCAGGTTTACCACAAAGTATAAAGTGTACAAGTGCCTCCTTGTGCCGATCCTGCTGTACGGGTGTCAAACGTGGACTCTGTTCGCCGTGAGAAGAATCCAGACATTTGAGAGCAAGTGTCTGACGAGGCTGCTCAGGATCTCGCACAGAGAACAGAAAACCAATCACTTTCTACGAAGTACTGTTGCCACACTTTTGTAGGGGACCAGGCAGCCCTACTTGTAACTGTCACACGGTGCATGCTGGTCTGGTTTGGTCATGTGACCTGCTCACTATTGCCCAAGACAGGCGTAAATGGCGGGTCTTGTCAGATGCCGCATCTATGTGATCCCCCCTAGCGACCGGTACCAACGGATGAAGGAAAGAGTACAGTACAAAGACTATCCTGCAGTTTATAGTACAGTATAGGCACTATCCTGCAGTTTACAGTGCAGTTCAACGACTGATTATCCTGCAAATAACAGTACAGTACAAATATTGTCTACAAGGAACAGCATAGGGAGGTGGAAGGAAGAGCCCGATGAAGAAAGAACTGAGTAAACAACCTCTAACCCTGAACTGACCTCTCACCTCGGCACATCCCAGAAAAGGGGCGAGAAGAGAGTGAGAGAGAGAGAGAGGTGGCGAGATTGATGATACATAGTCAGGGGCCTCTATAGCCAATCAGAGCTGAGACATGCGCTCTTCCGCTTGATCTATAGCCAATCAGACAGTTTCTGTCCGAACTTGTTTCCGCGTTTGTGGACAGTTAGGACCGGCGATGTGACATCGGTCTGCTGGCACTCCATGTCATACGGAGAGTTAGGACCGGCGATGTGACATCGGTCTGCTGGCACTCCATGTCATACGGAGAGTTAGGACCGGCGATGTGACATCGGTCTGCTGGCACTCCATGTCATACGGAGAGTTAGGTGTGCACGTGAATGGTCTGCACCTCCGATTGTGATGTTGTTTTACAGTGTGTCACTTGCTCATATCTTTTACCTTGTAACTAGAACTTATCTTTTCTAACTAGAACTTTATATATATATATATAGAGAGAGAGAGAGATAGTAACGGAGATATATATATATAGAGAGAGAGAGTAACGGAGATATATATATATAGAGAGAGTAACGGAGATATATATATAGAGAGAGAGTAACGGAGATATATAGAGAGAGAGTAACGGAGATATATATATAGAGAGAGAGTAACGGATATATATATAGAGAGAGTAACGGAGATATATATATATAGAGAGAGAGAGTAACGGATATATATATATAGAGAGAGAGAGTAACGGAGATATATATATAGAGAGATAGTAACGGAGATATATATATAGAGAGTAACGGAGATATATATATAGAGAGAGAGTAACGGAGATATATATATAGAGAGAGTAACGGAGATATATATATAGAGAGAGTAACGGAGAGATATATATATATAGAGAGAGAGTAACGGATATATATATAGAGAGAGAGAGTAACGGAGATATATATATATAGAGAGAGAGTAACGGATATATATATATATATAGAGAGAGAGAGAGTAACGGAGATATATATATAGAGAGAGTAACGGAGATATATATATATATATAGAGAGAGAGTAACGGAGATATATATATAGAGAGAGTAACGGAGAGATATATATATATAGAGAGAGTAACGGAGAGATATATATATATAGAGAGAGAGTAACGGAGATATATATAGAGAGAGTAACGGAGATATATATATAGAGAGAGAGTAACGGATATATATATATAGAGAGAGAGAGAGTAACGGAGATATATATATAGAGAGAGAGAGAGTAACGGAGATATATATATATAGAGAGAGAGAGAGTAACGGAGATATATATATAGAGAGAGAGAGAGTAACGGAGATATATATATATATATAGAGAGAGAGTAAGGAGCGCATGTCCCATGTTGAAGTTGCCCATGGAGATCAATAAAGCTGGTCATTGTCATCGTCCTTCTACACTCTTTACAGTCTGCATTTTACTGTCTGTCTGTACAAGTTCCTTCTGTCCGAATAGAGAAATATATTGATAGGTCTGTCCTCACCCACCTACCCTCCAACATACATCCTCACACACTCCCATCCACAAACGCGCGCGCACACACGCACACACACACACACAATTTTATTACTTGAGGGTATAATTTAAAGCAGAAAATAAGACATCAACAACAGCAAAGATCGTTCGATGAACGATTGTTTGATCGATGTATGACACGAAGACAAACAGAGAAAGACGCCGCCGCCACCGGGCACGGGCCGCCATTATGTAGCAGACGATCTCTTTGTCGCCGAGTGCAACATCCTCCGATTTCAACGGGAGAAGCAGATCATTAGAAACTGCCGACCAGAATCTCAAGTGTCTTCATGAACTCGCCTTCACAAGACATAAGGCAACTAACGATTTGCAATGTCTGCTCTTGTCGGCCTCTAAATTCCATTGATTCCATGCTTACCTGCTGGCCGGCTGGATGTGTCATTGATTTCTTGCTTACCTGCTGGCCGGCTGGATGTGTCATTGATTTCTTGCTTACCTGCTGGTCGTTTCGACCCACGGAAATTCATCTAAGTACCGCGCAGGCAGATCGACACGAAAAAGTTTGAGTCAGAAAGTAATTTGAAGACCGCGTCTGTTGTAGTAAAGTGACTTCTAACGTGTCTGCTGCTGTAAACCTACTTTACAGGTGTCTCTGCTCTAGATAATAGTCGTTACTTCAAACTTGCTGTAGTTGAAGGCGTCGTCTGTTGTACGAAAACGTTAGCTCAAGGCTGGGCTGTGACTATAGCCTCGTCACCTTTGTTGAATGGTGATAAAGAATACAGAATACATGAGACTTATCATCTGCCAACGTGTGGATGAGGAATTCGTGTGTGTGTGTGTGTGTGTGTGTGTGTGTGTGTGTGTGTGTGTGAGTCACTCTGTGAAACACCCACTCAGCACCAAAGAGAATGTCTAACACACACACACACACACACACAAACAAACACACACACACAAGCGTCGCGAAAAGTGTACTTGTGATTCTAGTACACCAATCACAACACTACTAGCAGTCAATATCAGTGTACTACGTCATACTAGTACACCAATCACAACACTACTAGCAGTCAATATCAGTGTACTACGTCATACTAGTACACCAATCACAACACTACTAGCAGTCAATATCACTGTACTACGTCATACTAGTACACCAATCACAACACTACTAGCAGTCAATATCACTGTACTACGTCATACTAGTACACCAATCACAACACTACTAGCAGTCAATATCAGTGTACTACGTCATACTAGTACACCAATCACAACACTACTAGCAGTCAATATCAGTGTACTACGTCATACTAGTACACCAATCACAACACTACTAGCAGTCAATATCAGTGTACTACGTCATACTAGTACACCAATCACAACACTACTAGCAGTCAATATCAGTGTATTACGTCATACTAGTACACCAATCACAACACTACTAGCAGTCAATATCAGTGTACTACGTCATACTAGTACACCAATCACAACATTGCCTGTAGTCAATACTCAACAGAGACAAAATGAGCGACAGTGCGGATTATTCAGACGCTGAGAGTCTGTGTGTATAAGGCTACAGAAGCAGTTTTTCACAACAAGAAAAACTACACAAAAAATAACTGTACAGGTTAGAGGCCGAGCTTTCCCTGGTCACCAACACATCGGAGCACATGACTACCTTGTCCTTTACCTCATGATGTCTATCCCCGTCTCACTGTATATTGCTTCTTGTCCCCCCTCGCTGTATATTAATACCTTGTCCTCTCACTCTCGCTGTATATTAATACCTTGTCCTCTCCCTCTCTCGCTGTATATTAATACCTTGTCCTCTCCCTCTCTCGCTGTATATTAATACCTTGTCCTCTCACTCTCTCGCTGTATATTAATACCTTGTCCTCCCTCTCTCTCTCTGTATATTAATACCTTGTCCTCTCACTCTCTCGCTGTATATTAATACCTTGTCCTCTCACTCTCTCGCTGTATATTAATACCTTGTCCTCTCACTCTCTCGCTGTATATTAATACCTTGTCCTCCCTCTCTCTCTCTGTATATTAATACCTTGTCCTCCCTCTCTCTCTCTGTATATTAATACCTTGTCCTCTCACTCTCTCGCTGTATATTAATACCTTGTCCTCCCTCTCTCTCTCTGTATATTAATACCTTGTCCTCCCTCTCTCTCTCTGTATATTAATACCTTGTCCTCTCACTCTCTCGCTGTATATTAATACCTTGTGCTCCCTCTCTCGCTGTATATTAATACCTTGTCCGCCCTCTCTCTCTCTCTGTATATTAATACCTTGTCCTCGCTCTCTCTCTCTCTCTCTCTGTATATTAATACCTTGTCCTCCCTCTCTCTCTCTGTATATTAATACCTTGTCCTCCCTCTCTCTCTCTCTGTATATTAATACCTTGTCCTCCCTCTCTCTCTCTCTGTATATTAATACCTTGTCCGCCCTCTCTCTCTCTCTCTCTGTATATTAATACCTTGTCCTCCCTCTCTCTCTGTATATTAATACCGTGTCTTCCCTCTCTCTCTGTATATTAATACCTTGTCCTCCCTCTCTCTGTATATTAATACCTTGTCCGCCCTCCCTCTCTCTCTCTCTGTATATTAATACCTTGTCCTCCCTCTCTCTCTCTGTATATTAATACCTTGTCCGCCCTCTCTCTCTCTCTGTATATTAATACCGTGTGTTCCCTCTCTCTCTGTATATTAATACCTTGTCCTCCCTCTCTCTCTCTGTATATTAATACCTTGTCCTCCCTCTCTCTGTATATTAATACCGTGTCCTCCCTCTCTCTCTCTGTATATTAATACCGTGTCCTTCCTCTCTCGCTGTATATTAATACCGTGTCCTCCCTCTCTCTCTCTGTATATTAATACCGTGTCCTTCCTCTCTCGCTGTATATTAATACCGTGTCCTCCCTCTCTCGCTGTATATTAATACCGTGTCCTTCCTCTCTCGCTGTATATTAATACCGTGTCTTCCCTCTCTCTCTCTGTATATTAATACCGTGTCCTCCCTCTCTCTCTGTATATTAATACCGTGTCTTCCCTCTCTCTCTCTGTATATTAATACCGTGTCCTCCCTCTCTCGCTGTATATTAATACCGTGTCCTCCCTCTCTCTCTGTATATTAATACCGTGTCCTCCCTCTCTCTCTCTGTATATTAATACCGTGTCCTCCCTCTCTCTCTCTGTATATTAATACCGTGTCCTCCCTCTCTCTCTCTCTGTATATTAATACCGTGTCTTCCCTCTCTCTCTCTCTCTGTATATTAATACCGTGTCCTCCCTCTCTCTCTGTATATTAATACCGTGTCTTCCCTCTCTCTCTCTCTCTGTATATTAATACCGTGTCCTCCCTCTCTCGCTGTATATTAATACCGTGTCCTCCCTCTCTCTCTCTGTATATTAATACCGTGTCCTCCCTCTGTCTCTCTCTGTATATTAATACCGTGTCTTTCCTCTCTCTCTCTCTGTATATTAATACCGTGTCCTCCCTCTCTCTCTGTATATTAATACCGTGTCCTCCCTCTCTCTCTCTCTGTATATTAATACCGTGTCTTCCCTCTCTCTCTCTGTATATTAATACCGTGTCCTCCCTCTCTCGCTGTATATTACTGTTTTTGTGGCGCTCTATGTTGGTCACGTGGTCGCTGTGGTCGCTGTGTACTCATTTGCTGCCTGGTTGACGGCCAGCCTTATACTCAGTCCTGTGATGTGAGTGTCACCAGCCTGTCACAATGTGGCAGTGAAACAGATTCTAAACAATGGCGCAGCAGACGGAGAGTGGTTGTGCCTGTCACAATGTGGCAAGTGAAGCAGAGACCTTAAGCAATGGAGTAACACTGTGGTGTACTTGTCGATAGATGGCGCGTAGACTCGACAGGTGTCTGTCAACAAACCTCTAATTGAGGGGACAGCTGTCTGTCAACAACAGGTGTTTACACCGGTCTGTGCGCGCACTTGTCTTCAGAGACCACGTCATAGCTAACGGCCGCTTTCTCCCTCTTTGTCCTTCTTCTGTCAACCACAGTGGTTAGGAAGATGCTCAGTTATTGTTTGTTTATTTGTTTGTTTGTTGGGTGGAATGGGGGAGACAAACGTGGTGCTGACAGTGAACGACGTTGACACTGGTATTGATTGTCTGCTCCTACTTATCTCTCGTTATTTCCTAACGCTAACCCTGACACTAACCCTGCACCATTCCGCTTTACCCTAACATTAACTTCTGCTTACCTCTAAGCCTCACCCTAACCCTCACACTTTACTCTAACCCCAACGCTAAGCTTCCGCTTTCCCCTAACCCTAACCTTCTGCTTTATTCCAGCCATGACTTAACCCCTTCTGCTTTAACCACTAGACTTTATTCCAACTCTGATCCTAACCCTAAAGATTTATTATACCCCTGACCCTAACCCTACCCCTGACCCTAACCCTAAACCTCATTTTACCCTAACGCTGACCCTAAACCTGTCATCCCTAAGCCTCACTTCACTCTAACCTGATCTGCACGAGGACCTCAGAGCCCGAGTGTTGTTCCTGAGAGAGAAGTGAACCCCTAGCACCCAACCTCTTAACAGGCCACATCCTTGTGATCTGTGAACTTATTTCACAGGACTGTGATCTGTGAACATTCCACAGGCGAGTAATAATGTGAAATGTCTAGTGGATACTGTCCTGTCTTTCTCTCTGTGTGTATACTGTCCTGTCTATCTCTGTGTGTATTGTCCTGTGTATCTGTGTGTGTGTGTGTGTGTGTATACTGTCCTGTCTTTCTCTCTGTGTGTATACTGTCCTGTCTATCTGTGTGTATACTGTCCTCTGTGTGTATACTGTCCTGTCTATCTCTCTGTGTGTATTGTCCTGTGTATCTGTGTGTGTGTATACTGTCCTGTCTTTCTCTCTGTGTGTATACTGTCCTGTCTATCTGTGTGTATACTGTCCTCTGTGTGTATACTGTCCTCTGTGTGTATACTGTCCTGTCTATCTCTCTGTGTGTATTGTCCTGTGTATCTGTGTGTGTGTATACTGTCCTGTCTTTCTCTCTGTGTGTATACTGTCCTGTCTATCTGTGTGTATACTGTCCTCTGTGTGTATACTGTCCTCTCTATCTCTCTGTGTGTATTGTCCTGTGTATCTGTGTGTGTGTATACTGTCCTGTCTTTCTCTCTGTGTGTATACTGTCCTCTGTGTGTATACTGTCCTCTCTATCTCTCTGTGTGTATACTGTCCTCTGTGTGTATACTGTCCTGTCTATCTCTCTGTGTGTATACTGTCCTGTCTATCTGTGTGTATATTGTCCTCTGTGTGCATACTGTCCTGTCTATCTCTCTGTGTGTATCTGTCCTGTCTTTCTCTCTGTGTATACTGTCCTGTCTACCTGTGTGTATACTGTCCTCTGTGTGTATACTGTCCTCTCTATCTCTCTGTGTGTATACTGTCCTGTCTTTCTCTCTGTGTATACTGTCCTGTCTACCTGTGTGTATACTGTCCTCTCTATCTCTCTGTGTGTATACTGTCCTCTCTATCTCTCTGTGTGTATACTGTCCTCTGTGTGTATACTGTCCTGTCTATCTCTCTGTGTGTATACTGTCCTCTCTATCTGTGTGTATACTGTCCTCTCTATCTCTCTGTGTGTGTACTGTCCTGTTTCTGTGTGTAAATTGTCCTGTCTGTCTCTATGTTTGTGTTTACTGTCCTCTCTATCTTTCTGTGTGTATACTGTTCTGTCTCTGTGTATACTGTCCTCTCTATCTCTCTGTGTGTATGCTGTTCTGTCTCTTTGTATGTATACTGTTCTCTCTATCTCTCTGTGTGTATACTGTCCTCTCTATCTCTCTGTGTGTGTACTGTCCTGTCTCTGTGTGTATACTGTCCTCTCTATCTCTCTGTGTGTGTACTGTCCTGTCTCTGTGTGTATACTGTTCTGTCTCTGTGTGTAAATTGTCCTGTTTGTCTCTATGTTTGTGTATACTGTCCTCTCTATCTCTCTGTGTGTATACTGTCCTCTCTATCTCTCTGTGTGTATACTGTCCTTTCTATGTGTGTATACTGTTCTGTCTCTGTGTCTTTACTGTCCTCTCTATCTCTCTGTGTGTATACTGTCCTGTGTCTGTATGTATACTGTCCTCTCTATCTCTTTGTGTGTATACTGTTCTGTCTCTGTGTCTTTACTGTCCTCTCTATCTCTCTGTGTGTATACTGTCCTCTCTATCTCTCTGTGTGTATACTGTTCTGTCTCTGTGTGTATATTGTCCTGTCTGTCTCTATGTTTGTGTATACTGTCCTCTCTATCTCTCTGTGTGTATACTGTTCTGTCTCTGTGTATATTGTCCTGTCTGTCTCTATGTTTGTGTATACTGTCCTCTCTATCTCTCTGTATGTATACTGTCCTCTCTATCTCTGTATGTATACTGTCCTCTCTATCTCTGTATGTATACTGTCCTCTCTATCTCTGTGTGTATACTGTCCTGTCTCTGTGTCCTGTCTCTATGTGTATACTGTCCTCTCTATCTCTCTTTGTGTATACTGTCCTGTCTGTCTCTATGTTTGTGTGTACTGTCCTCTCTATCTCTCTGTGTTTATACCGTCCTCTCTATCTCTCTGTCTGTACACTGTCCTCTCTATCTCTCTGTGTTTATACTGTTTTGTCTCTGTGTGTATACTGTTTTGTCTCTGTGTGTATACGTTCCTGTCTCTCTCTATGTTTGTGTGTACTGTCCTCTCTATCTGTTTTTATACTATCGAATCTCTGTGTGTATACTATCGTGTAACTGTGTCCTGTCTCTGTTTGTATTGTCCTGTCTGTGTGTATATTGTCCACTCTAAATCTCTGTGTGTATACTGTCCTGTCTCTGTGTATATTGTCCTGTCTGTCTCTATGTTTTTGTATACTGTCCTGCCTTTGGCAATATACTGTCATGTCTGTCTCTGTGTGTATACTGTCCTGTCTCTGTGTATATTGTCCTGTCTGTCTCTATGTTTTTGTATACTGTCCTGCCTTTGGCAATATACTGTCATGTCTGTCTCTGTGTGTATACTGTCCTGTCTCTGTGTATATTGTCCTGTCTGTCTCTATGTTTTTGTATACTGTCCTGCCTTTGGCAATATACTGTCATGTCTGTCTCTGTGTGTATACTGTCCTGTCTCTGTGTATATTGTCCTGTCTGTCTCTATGTTTTTGTATACTGTCCTGCCTTTGGCAATATACTGTCATGTATACTGTACTGCCTCTGGCAATATACTGTCATGTCTGTCTCTGTCTGTCTGTATACTTAACAAGAAAACGCGTATTTATTTTACCGGCGATACCCTGGCAAAAAGATCTGCGAACAGAGATGTAAGGGCCGCGATCAAAAGAGCGAAAAGAGATTATAAAGACAAGATAGAGATGCGGTACTGTGCCGGCGACCTTCGTTATGTCTGGCAGGGGATCAAGTCCATGGCTTCTGTTAATCACAAGATGGACTGCACTAGAAAATCAGTCAAACTCAACGGCGTGAGCGACCAGGACTTGCCAAATGTTTTAAATAACTTCTATGCACGCTTCGACAACCATGATTTTTCTGAAAGAGTTAGGGAACTTAAACAGTCGCTGGTGTTAGATAACAACATTGTAATTTCTCAAGTCGGTGTGACGGAAATGCTAAAGCGGGTCAAGGTCAACAAGTCGCAGGGGCTGATGGGATGTGTGGGCGTGTCCTGCACTTCTGTGCTGTTCAGTTGGGAGGAGTGTTTCAACATCTTTTTCAACTCTCTCTCGACTCAGGGCACATGCCAGCACTCTGGAAACTGTCTAACATCGTCCCTCTCCCTAAAAAACCTAATCCTAGCCAACCCAATGATTTTCGGCCAATAGCTCTAACCTCCCTCGTCATGAAAACTCTTGAGAAAATTGTCAAAAGTCTCATCTTAACTTCTGTAGAGAGTAAACTGGACCCACTGCAATTTGCTTACAGGAAGGGGAGGGGTGTTGACGATGCCAAGTTATTCATTCTGAACACACTGTATAAACATTTAGAAAAGCCCAAGTCACATGCCAGATTACTCTTCGCAGATTTTAGTTCTGCATTCAATACAGTGAACCACACCTTCTGGCTTCGAGACTGATTTTTTATTTTGACCTGCCACATCAACTGGTTTTATGGATAGTGGATTTTTTGACTTGTAGACAGCAGAGGGTTTATGTTAATAGTAATTATTCTGACACCGTTTTTACAAGCACTGGCTCCCCACAGGGTTGTTGTCTGTCACCCTTGTTATTTATTTATCATGTACACTGACAGCTGCAGAAGAACGGAGGAGAATAGCTACCTCATCAAGTTCTCTGATGATACTGCATTGTTGACTCTTTTACAGGAACACACAACAGATCATGGCAATGCCTTAACAAATTTTGTACAGTGGTGTGATGATAACTTTTTAGAGTTGAATGTAGATAAGACTAAAGAAATAGTTATAGACTTTAGGAAGATCAAAGAGGATTTTGTTATTCCCAGTGTGATTCATAGTAAACCTGTTGAAGTTGCTAACTCCTTCAGGTATCTGGGAACTATTTTTGATAGCCAGCTCAAATGGAATTTAAACACTGAACACACTGTTAAACGTGGCCAACAAAGAATGTATCTTTTGCATAAATTAAAGAGTTTTTCAGTTAGCCAAATAATCTGAGGCCGTTTTTACCAGTTATTCATTGAGAATCGCCTATCTTTCTCATTTGTCTGCTGGTTTCGCAATCTCTCTGTCCATGATAGGAATAGTCTGAACAGTGTTGTGAACATCTGTTGTAAGATAATTGGTACCAAACAGAGGGATTTAGCTTCTTTTTGTGACCAGCAAATAGTAGGGAAAGCTTCATGTATGTTATCATTACCTGATCATGTATTAACAACAGAATTTGTATTATTAAGCTCAGGTAAACGCTATGCCAGGCCGATATGTAAGAGTAACAGACACCTGACATCATTTGTGCCATCTGCAGTCCAGCTGCTTAATGTTAGAAGAGCTGTCAGTGGTGTGTGTGTGTGTGTGTGTGATGTTGTATGTGTATATTTGTTTTCCCTGTAAGTTTTTTTTAAAATCTATATAGATATATATGTTTTGTTTTTGTTTTTTTTGTTTTTTGTTTGTTTGTTTTTTTAATTCACTGTTGCACTAGAGCACATGCCCATATTCAAATTGCCCACTGGGATAAATAAAGTTGGCCATTGTCATTGTCATTGTCATCATTACTGTCCTGTTTCTGTATATATTTTTCTCACTCTTTGTGTGTAGACTGTACTGTCTCTGTGTGTATACTTTGTCCTGTCTGTGTGTATGTATACTCTGTCCATTCTATCTCTATGTGTGTATACTGTCCTTTCTCTATGTGAGTATATTGTCCTTTCTCTATGTGAGTATATTGTCCTCATTATTAGTAGTATATACTGTCCTCTATATCTCTATGTGCACACTCTGTATCAGGTCCTGTAACACAATGCTAAAGAACTTGGCACCACTACTTGTTTCTGGTGGTCAGATCTTGTCTCCTGATTTTTTTCCTGAACGCTGTGTGTGTTCACAGGTGGGTACACAGGTTTGCTCCCCCTTTATGTCTCCCCTCTCCTCAAAGTGCGAGATCATCATTAAATGGCGAGCAGCCCTTCCCTCTCAGCGGGACAGAAGATTAATGTGAACATAACGCATAGCGGAAGGCATTGTGGGTAGCGACTAGCCCTGACTTACGACTGAAAGATGACAGGAACGATGATATTATGGCGCACACGTGCACAGAAATATCGGCATCATTATGATGTAACACACACACACACTAACATATTATAACACACACACGTGCACAGAAATGTCGGCATCATTATGATGTAAGACACATAGACTAACATATTATAACACAATACACACGTGCACAGAAAGATATAAGACATACAAATATTATAACACAATACACACGTGCACAGATATGTCGGCATCGTTATGATGTAAGACACACACACACACACACACACACACACTAACATATTATAACACACACACGTGCACAGATATGTCGGCATCATTATGATGTAAGACACATAGACTAACATATTATAACACAATACACACGTGCACAGAAAGATATAAGACACACAAATATTATAACACAATACACACGTGCACAGATATGTCGGCATCATTATGATGTAAGACACATAGACTAACATATTATAACACAATACACACGTGCACAGAAATGTCGGCATCGTTATGATGTAAGACACACACACACACACACACACACACACACACACACTAATATATTATAACACAATACACATGTGCACAGAAATGTCGGCATGATTATGATGTAAGACACACACACTAACATATTATAACACAATACACACGTGCACAGAAGATATAAGACACAAATATTATAAAACAATACACACGTGCACAGAAATGTCGGCATCATTATGATGTAAGACACACACACACACACACACACACACACACTAACATATTATAACACAATACACACGCACACAGATATGTCGGCATCATTATGATGTAAGACACATAGACTAACATATTATAACACAATACACACGTGCACAGAAAGATATAAGACACACAAATATTATAACACAATACACACGTGCACAGATATGTCGGCATCGTTATGATGTAAAACACACACACACACACACACTAATATATTATAACACAATACACATGTGCACAGAAATGTCGGCATGATTATGATGTAAGACACACGCACTAACATATTATAACACAATACACACGTGCACAGAAGATATAAGACACAAATATTATAAAACAATACACACGTGCACAGAAATGTCGGCATCATTATGATGTAAGACACACACACACACACACACACACTAACATATTATAACACAATACACACGCACACAGATATGTCGGCATCATTATGATGTAAGACACATAGACTAACATATTATAACACAATACACACGTGCACAGAAAGATATAAGACACACAAATATTATAACACAATACACACGTGCACAGATATGTCGGCATCGTTATGATGTAAGACACACACACACACACACACACACACACACACACACACACACTAATATATTATAACACAATACACATGTGCACAGAAATGTCGGCATGATTATGATGTAAGACACACGCACTAACATATTATAACACAATACACACGTGCACAGAAGATATAAGACACAAATATTATAAAACAATACACACGTGCACAGAAATGTCGGCATGATTATGATGTAAGACACACACACACACACACACACTAACATATTATAACACAATACACACGCACACAGAAATGTCGGCATCATTATGATGTAAGACACACACACTAACATATTATAACACAATACACACGTGCACAGAAAGATATAAGACACAAATATTATAACACAATAGACAGGAAGAGGCAGAACCAGAAGCACGTGATCGACAGAACTTTTGTCCACTTGGGTACTCACGGGTGGCCGACGGCTACACAGGTCAGGTGATACTGTCAGGTGAGAGCTGGACAGGGCTGTCAGGTGAGAGATGCTTGGTCCACACTAAAGAATGTCATCTTCTACTACATCCCGCTGTCTATGTCACAGACACACACATACACACACGTGACACGTCTCACCTAGCGACACATGTGTGACACGTCATAGCCAGCGACACACACAATGTATTTGGTACACGGCAAGAAGTGACACGCTGCTGACACATTCTTTCTCGCTGAAGTGTGTAGGTTGTGAGTTATTCCTGGGCAGACAACCTTAGTTTCCTCTTGTACAAGTAACTCTTGTAAGAACGGGAGGCGAAACCCGTGAGCCGCATCCCAAGTTTGAAACTATGTGAGCGTTTGCTTGTGAACCTTGTGAACCACGAAGTGTGTCAGGCGTGAGAGGGATGCCCACTCCCCACACTGCAGCTGATGGTTTGGCCCCAGGCTTAGGACTTGAGAAGTAGCACACAAGCTACAGGTGATCTAACGCACGCAAGCGACCCTCCGTCGCCCTCCCACTAGGGGTGTCGACCCTCCCCCCCCCCCCCCACTTACCCCCCCCCCATAGAGCACGTGCGCGGGGCGTGTGACACATGGCGAGAGCCCGTTAATCTCTCTCTCTCTCTCTCTGACTCCTATCATTTGACGGACAACCTCGGGTTCACTTCATAACAAGGGCGATCTTCGCCATTCGTAATCATCCACATTCATGGGTATAGCAATATTTACATACAGGAGATTACTGTAGAATATTGTTGTATGGAGTAATAGAGATAGCCCAGTACTGTAGCTACATGATGTATAGAAATACCTAGTACATTGCTACATGTTGTATGGAGATAGCACAGTACTGTAGTTGCATGTTGTATGGAGATAGCACAGTACTGTAGTTACATGTTGTATGGAGATGTCACAGTATTGTAGTTACATGTTGTATAGAGACAGCACAGTACATAGCTACATGTTGTATAGAGACAGCACAGTACATAGCTACATGTTGTATAGAGATAGTATAGTACATTGCTACATGTTAGCTCAGTAGTGTAGTTACATGTTGTATAGAGACAGCACAGTACATAGCTACATGTTGTATAGTGATAGCACAGTATTGTAGTTACATGTATAGAGACAGCACAGTACATAGCTACATGTTGTATAGAGATAGCACAGTACATAGCTACATGTTGTATAGAGACAGCACAGTACATAGCTACATGTTGTATAGAGATAGTATAGTACATTGCTACATGTTAGCTCAGTAGTGTAGTTACATGTTGTATAGAGACAGCACAGTACATAGCTACATGTTGTATAGTGATAGCACAGTATTGTAGTTACATGTATAGAGACAGCACAGTACATAGCTACATGTTGTATAGAGATAGCACAGTATTGTAGTTACATGTTGTATAGAGGAAGCACAGTACATAGCTACATGTTGTATAGAGATAGCACAGTATTGTAGTTACATGTTGTATAGAGGAAGCACAGTACATAGCTACATGTTGAACAAAGAAATCTCTGTACTGTAGCTACAAGGGGGTACGTCAAGGATGTCCCCTATCACCCGTGCTGTTCAATAAATTCTTGGAGAAGATCATGCTCGAAGCTCTTCATGACCATCATACTTCCATTTCAATTGGTGGAAGACCAATGTGCATCCTACTCTTCGCAGATGACATAGATCTGTTAGCAGGTACTAACAAGGAACTGCAAGACCTCACCAACAGACTGACAGACAGCTCAAACGCATATGGAATGGAGACCAGCACAGAAAAGAGCAAAGTTATGATCAACGGCAACGGCAAAGCAGAGATCTATATGAACGGGGTACAGGTCCATGAGGTCAGCAGCTTCAAGTACTTGGGAGCCACTCTCTCCAAGGACGGCAGCTCCATTCCAGATATCTACATCAGGATCTCAACAGCAACAGTAGCAATGACTAGGCTAGATAGGATCTGACATAGCCACAAGATAAGGTTCACTACCAAGTACAGGCTGTACAAATCCCTGGTAGTGCTGATCCTGCTCTACGGATGTGACATGTGGACTCTGCTCGCCGACACGGAAAGGAGAATCCAAGCATTCGAGAACAAGTGTCTGAGGAGGCTGCTCCGGATCTCATACAACGAACACAAAACTAACGCCTTTGTAAGAAACAAGATGGCCACACTGGTAGGACACCAGGAACCTCTACTATCATCAGTCAAGCGACGTAAGCTGGTCTTCTTTGGTCACGTGACCCGGCACGACACCCTGTCGAAGACTGTCCTTCAAGGCACCTTGGAGGGTGGCCGACACCGCGGTGGTCAGAGAAAGAACTGACTTACGAACGTCAAAGACTGGACTGGTCGTCCTGTACAGGACCTGCTGACTATCGCCCACAATAGACAAGAGTGACGGCCCCTGTCAGCTGCAGCGTCTATCCATGTGATCCCCTCAACGCCAGGTGCCAGGCAAGGGACGACTGACTGACTGAGCTACAAGTTGTATAGAGATAGCACAGTTCTGTAGCAACATTTTGTAAAGAAATATCTGTACTGTAGCTACGTTCTATAGAGATATCATTGCACTGTATCTACACTTTGCATAGAGATATCACTGTACTGTGGCTACGTGTTGTATATAGGCCAATACATAGTACAAGTTGTATAGAGATAGCACAGTTCTGTAGCTACATGTTGTATAGAGATATCGGTACTGTAGCTACGTGTTGTACATAGCCCAGTACATAGCTACGTGTTGTATAGATATAGCCCAGTATATAGCTACATGTATAGAAATAGCACTGTTCTGTAGCTTTATGTTGTATAGAGTAGCACAGTTCTGTACCAACATGTTGTATAGAGATAGCCCAGTATATAGCTACATGTATAGAAATAGCACTGTTCTGTAGCTTTATGCTGTATAGAATAGCACAGTTCTGTAGCTACATGGTATATAGAGATATCTGTACTGTAGCTACGTGTTGTATATACCCAGTACATAGCTACATGGTGTATAGAGATATCTGTACTGTAGCTACGTGTTGTATATACCCAGTACATAGCTACATGGTGTATAGAGATATCTGTACTGTAGCTACGTGTTGTATATACCCAGTACATAGCTACATGGTGTATAGAGATAGCCCAGTATATAGCTACACGTATAGAAATAACACTGTGGCCTATGTTCTGTTCGTGGGACACTCTGGGCCACAACAAGCTACTCGCCACCCTCCCTGTCTTACACACCACCTGTCTTCATGCCACCTTCCCTGTCTTACACACCACCTGTCTTCATGCCATCTTCCCTGTCTTACACACCACCTGTCTTCATGCCACCTTCCCTGTCTTACACACCACCTGTCTTCATGCCATCTTCCCTGTCTTACACACCACCTGTCTTCATGCCATCTTCCCTGTCTTACACACCACCTGTCTTCACGCCATCTTCCCTGTCTTACACACCACCTGTCTTCATGCCATCTTCCCTGTCTTACACACCACCTGTCTTCATGCCACCTTCCCTGTCTTACACACCACCTGTCTTCCTGCCACCTTCCCTGTCTTACACACCACCTGTCTTCCTGCCGTCCTGTGCGACAGGAGGAAGTAGTTCTCACTAGACTAAGGTTAGGACACACCCATGCCACGCAGTCGCACCTCTTGTATGGTGAACCACCACCAGTGTGTCCCATGCCACGCAGTCGCACCTCTTGTAT
The DNA here is from genome assembly GCA_004794655.1 of Marisa cornuarietis. NCBI lineage: Eukaryota > Metazoa > Mollusca > Gastropoda > Architaenioglossa > Ampullariidae > Marisa > Marisa cornuarietis. The sequence continues at coordinate 284,247 of SMMW01000093.1, forward strand.
GGTGAACCACCACCAGTGTGTCCTTGTGTCAGGCAATGTTTACAATAGTACATGTTTGAACAACAGTACTCCACAGTACTCCACAGCAATTTTGTATGCAGGCTCTTTGTTTTTCTTAGTTAGGTCCGTCCCATTGGCAACTTTTTTCGATTTTGAAAAGGATAGAATTGTATTATAAGATTTAAGGTTTATATATATCTTGTTACATTTTGTTGTGGATTCTGGTTTTATCTCTGTTTTATATATCACCCTCTACCTCTGATATTAGTATTGTTCCTTATTTTACAAGTTTTGTTAACGATGTTATCATGGGGTTTCTTGGTTTAAAAACATTTAATTTAACATCAGTTGCTTGTGCCGCGGTATGGCCTGAGTTGCTGGCTGAGCGTTACACCACACTAACCACCCAGCCTATGGTGTGTATCAGTTGATCCACACTTGTACTGACACCTGTCATTAAGTGTACTGGTGGCGAGAGCTCTCAATTAAAGATCAGTCTTCTAGAGTTTGTCCAAGCATGTCACGGCGCTGTCTCATTCCCACCTTCGTGATGAGATGTTAACTGCTGCTGCACTTGCTGCCAGTTAGCTGTTAGTCTTGTCGAGCGAATTCCAGCCCATTCTTCTCACCCCTATCCCTTCCTCTGTCTAATTAACTTCTTCTCACCTCTATCCCCTCCTTTGTCTGATTATCAGACTCTCGTCTCTCTTTCCGTATGCGCAACTCTCATGCGTGATGTTGCCATGGTGACTACCCGGCGCCTACAAAAGATAGCACCCCACAACTCCATCGTGGTTCCCTCCCCTTTCGGTCTACTGCCTGCTGTCTGTAGACTACCTTCACATCACTAATGTCTATAGACAGCCCCAATATACCAGCTGTCTGTAGATAGCCTTCACATTACTTCAGCCTCAGTGATGAAAATCACCAACAAGGAGGAACTTCCAATCCATCTTCAAGGAGAGAAAATCCTAGAAACAGACCGCTTCACATATCAGGGAAACATCATTAGCAAGGATGGTGGAGCTGACGACGACATCAGAAGCCGCATCAACAAGGCTAGGCATGCTGTCAACACCCTACCCCACATCTGGAACTCCCGAGCATTATCCCTCTGCAGTAAGACCCACATCTTCAACACCAATGTGAAGGCAGTCCTACTGTATGGCTCTGAAACCTGGAGAGTGACAAACACCATCAACAACAAGCTCCAGACCTTTACCAACCGATGCCTTCGCCATATTTTGGGAATAAGATGGCCTGAAAAGATCTCCAATAGCAGCCTGTGGACAAGAACTAACCAGAACTAGTCAAGACATCAAGAAGCGCAAGTGGGGCTGGATAGGACACACCCTGTACAAACCAGCTGACACCATTGCCAGGCAGGCACTTGACTGGAACCCTCAGGGGAAGAGGAAAGTCGGGAGGCCAGAACAGACTTAGAGAAGATAAGTAGAGAGTGAGGCAAACGATGGCGGAACCACATGGACCCAACTGAGGGGGGCTGCCTTAAACCGGGTCCGCTGGCGAGGTGTTGTTGCGGACCTATGCTCCTCGAGGAGTAACAAGGAATGATGATGAGAGACAGCCAGTTGTCTATAAATAGCCCTCATATTATTCCAATGTTAAATTATTCATATTTCTGAATGCAGATGATACTGTCGTTTGTTCTCAAACACCAGAAAACCTACAGAATGCTTTAGACAGCATGAAAAAATACTGTGACAAGTGGATCCTGACAATTAACGCAGACAAAACAAAAATAGTTATATTTTCTAGAGGTAAAATAAGAAAGAAACCAACATTCATATATAATGGTGAGAAACTTGAAATAGTAGATTTTTTTTATTTTGGCCTGAAACTGAATTATAACAAAAAATTTCTAGTAGCACCAAAAGATTTATATGACAGAGCCTCAAGAGCCATGTTTGCTCTACTAGAAAAATGTAAACAGTCACAACTACCACTAGATATACAACTTGACATGTCTGACAGAATTGTCCTTCCAATACTTATGGTTGTGAAATATTGGCATCAGGAGTTAGTGATATTTGTGTTAAACTTCACATAAGATTTCTACAAAATGATCCTCAAAATAAGAAAGTCCAGGCCATCTTGTATAGTGCTTGGAGAGTGTGGTCGCTTCCCTATTAGTCTTCTTATTAAGAGTAGGATGCTCAGCTTTTGGGTTAAATTGATAAATGCAAATAATAATAATAAACTATCAAGCGTTGTATATGGAATGCTCTTAAACTTACACCAAACAAACATCCTTCAGTCTAGCTACATCAGTACTGTCCAGACAACACTGCAAGATTTTGGTGTAAGTGGAATATGGAGAAACCAGAAAAACATAAACATGTCAGGTGACTGGTTCAAGAAGAAGGTAGATAGGTCCCTTCAGGACCAGTACATTCAGAAGTGGTTAGGAGAACTAGACTTCAAACAAGAATCCTCAAATTATAGAATGTTTAAAAGTAGAACCCTACTTAAAAATGCTTCCCCTTGATTATCTCCCTTTAATAAAATGTAGGACATTGAATAACCATTTTCAAGGGAATACATGAAGGCAAACAGATATCCCTAAAAATGAAAGGTTCTGTAGACTCTGTAACACTAAGGACATAGGGGATGCAGTCCATTATCTATTTAGTTGTAAAAAATTAATGACAGTGTAAAAATTATTTACCACTTTACTATATCCACAACTCAAATGCTTATAAACTCCAGTCTTTATTAACTTTAAAAAATGAAAAGACCCTCAGCAAATGAGATCAATTTGTGAAGATATTACTAAGGATGGTAAAGAAGATGAATTAATAAAATGTTTATATATTTGGGTGGGTGGATGGGTGAGATATTATATATATTGGGATGGATGGGAGTGTGTTAATATGTACAATACCCTTTGGAGAGTAAAGAAATAGTAAACACAATATATGGGAAGGAGAGTAAAAGAGAAAACAAGAGTGAGTTTATCCTTTGCTTACATGCATTCATATGTTTTAAATTACTTGACTACATAAAGAAGCAGCCTTAGCAGCACGTGGAGTCGTGTGAGGCGCTTCGTGTGCCTGGGCGAATGTCATATGCGGGGCCGATGCACAGCCGACAGCTGTAAGTTTAGGCTATAGACCATACCACAAAAACCTTTCGCAGGGCCCCCTCAGGCACACGGCAGTCGCCCCAGTTGCCACCCCATGAGGTCATATATAGGTATACAGGAAGAGGCTGAAAGAAGGAGAGAATGAATGAGTGATACAAAGAATTAGATTGGGGGGGGATTTGTTCTCTTGTTTTTTGTTTGCTCTATTTTTTTTATAATAGCTGTCATAAACTGACCAGTGAGTGTGTGTGAGTGCGAGATACTGTATATGAAGATAAGAATGTGTGTGAATATGTATGGATACATGTTTAATAACTCAGTACCCCTTAGAGGTAATCTTGAATCTCGTTAACCTTGCCAGGTTACACATAAAAGACAGTACACATGTATGTGTGTATTTGTGAACACATTGTAGTCCAGTATACACATACAGACAGTACACATGTATGTGTGTATTTGTGAACACATTGTAGTCCAGTATACACATACAGACAGTACACATGTATGTGTGTATTTGTGAACACATTGTAGTCCAGTATGCACATACAGACACTACACATGTATGTGTGTATTTGTGAACACATTGTAGTCCAGTATACACATACAGACAGTACACATGTATGTGTGTATTTGTGAACACATTGTAGTCCAGAATGCACATACAGACACTACACATGTATGTGTGTATTTGTGAACACATTGTAGTCCAGTATACACATACAGACAGTACACATGTATGTGTGAACACATTGTAGTCCAGTATACACATACAGACAGTACACATGTATGTGTGTATTTGTGAACACATTGTAGTCCAGTATACACATACAGACAGTACACATATATGTGTGTATTTGTGAACACATTGTAGTCCAGTATACACATACAGACAGTACACATGTATGTGTGAACACATTGTAGTCCAGTATACACATACAGACAGTACACATGTATGTGTGTATTTGTGAACACATTGTAGTCCAGTATAAACATACAGACAGTACACATGTATGTGTGAACACATTGTAGTCCAGTATACACATACAGACAGTACACATGTATGTGTGTATTTGTGAACACATTGTAGTCCAGTATACACATACAGACAGTACACATGTATGTGTGAACACATTGTAGTCCAGTATACACATACAGACAGTACACATGTATGTGTGTATTTGTGAACACATTGTAGTCCAGTATAAACATACAGACAGTACACATGTATGTGTGAACACATTGTAGTCCAGTATACACATACAGACAGTACACATGTATGTGTGTATTTGTGAACACATTGTAGTCCAGTATACACATACAGACAGTACACATGTATGTGTGTATTTGTAAACACATTGTAATCCAGTGTACACATACAGACAGTACACATGTATGTGTGAACACATTGTAGTCCAGTATACACATACAGACAGTACACATGTATGTGTGTATTTGTAAACACATTGTAGTCCAGTATACACATACAGACAGTACACATGTATGTGTGTATTTGTGAACACATTGTAGTCCAGTATACACATACAGACAGTACACATGTATGTGTGAACACATTGTAGTCCAGTATACACATACAGACAGTACACATGTATGTGTGTATTTGTGAACACATTGTAGTCCAGTATAAACATACAGACAGTACACATGTATGTGTGAACACATTGTAGTCCAGTATACACATACAGACAGTACACATGTATGTGTGTATTTGTGAACACATTGTAGTCCAGTATACACATACAGACAGTACACATGTATGTGTGAACACATTGTAGTCCAGTATACACATACAGACAGTACACATGTATGTGTGTATTTGTGAACACATTGTAGTCCAGTATAAACATACAGACAGTACACATGTATGTGTGAACACATTGTAGTCCAGTATACACATACAGACAGTACACATGTATGTGTGTATTTGTGAACACATTGTAGTCCAGTATACACATACAGACAGTACACATGTATGTGTGTATTTGTAAACACATTGTAATCCAGTGTACACATACAGACAGTACACATGTATGTGTGAACACATTGTAGTCCAGTATACACATACAGACAGTACACATGTATGTGTGTATTTGTAAACACATTGTAGTCCAGTATACACATACAGACAGTACACATGTATGTGTGTATTTGTGAACACATTGTAGTCCAGTATACACATACAGACAGTACACATGTATGTGTGTATTTGTGAACACATTGTAGTCCAGTATACACATACAGACAGTACACATGTATGTGTGTATTTGTGAACACATTGTAGTCCAGTATACACATACAGACAGTACTCATGTATGTGTGAACACATTGTAGTCCAGTATACACATACAGACAGTACACATGTATGTGTGTATTTGTGAACACATTGTAGTCCAGTATACACATACAGACAGTACACATGTATGTGTGTATTTGTGAACACATTGGAGTCCAGTATACAAATACAGACAGTACACATGTATGTGTGTATTTGTAAACACATTGTAGTCCAGTATACACATACAGACAGTACTCATGTATGTGTGTATTTGTGAACACATTGTAGTCCAGTATACACATACAGACAGTACACATGTGTATTTGTGAACACATTGTAGTCCAGTATACACATACAGACAGTACACATGTATGTGTGTATTTGTGAACACATTGGAGTCCAGTATACACATACAGATAGTACACATGTATGTGTGTATTTGTGAACACATTGGAGTCCAGTATACACATACAGACAGTACACATGTATGTGTGAACACATTGTAGTCCAGTATACACATACAGAAAGTACACATGTATATGTGAACACATTGTAGTCCAGTATACACATACAGACAGTACACATGTATGTGTGTATTTGTGAACACATTGTAGTCCAGTATACACATATAAACAGTGCACATGTATGTGTGTATTTGTGAACACATTGGAGTCCAGTATACACATACAGACAGTACACATGTATGTGTGAACACATTGTAGTCCAGTATACACATACAGACAGTACACATGTATGTGTGTATTTGTGAACACATTGTAGTCCAGTATACACATACAGACAGTACACATGTATGTGTGTATTTGTGAACACATTGTAGTCCAGTATACACATACAGACAGTACACATGTATGTGTGTATTTGTGAACACATTGGAGTCCAGTATACACATACAGACAGTACACATGTATGTGTGAACACATTGTAGTCCAGTATACACATACAGACAGTACACATGTATGAGTGAACACATTGTAGTCCAGTATACACATACAGACAGTACACATGTATGTGTGTATTTGTGAACACATTGTAGTCCAGTATACACATACAGACAGTACACATGTATGTGTGAACACATTGTAGTCCAGTATACACATACAGACAGTACACATGTATGTGTGTATTTGTGAACACATTGTAGTCCAGTATACACATATAAACAGTGCACATGTATGTGTGTATTTGTGAACACATTGGAGTCCAGTATACACATACAGACAGTACACATGTATGTGTGTATTTGTGAACACATTGGAGTCCAGTATACACATACAGACAGTACACATGTATGTGTGAACACATTGTAGTCCAGTATACACATACAGACAGTACACATGTATGAGTGAACACATTGTAGTCCAGTATACACATACAGACAGTACACATGTATGTGTGTATTTGTGAACACATTGTAGTCCAGTATACACATACAGACAGTACACATGTATGTGTGACAACATTGTAGTCCAGTATACACATACAGAAACTACACATGTATGTGTGTATTTGTGAACACATTGTAGTCCAGTATACATATACAGACACTACACATGTATGTGTGTATTTGTGAACACATTGTAGTCCAGTATACACATACAGACAGTACACATGTATGTGTGAACACATTGTAGTCCAGTATACACATACAGACAGTACACATGTATGTGTGAACACATTGTAGTCCAGTATACACATACAGACAGTACACATGTATGTGTGAACACATTGTAGTCAAGTATACACATACAGACAGTACACATGTATGT
>SMMW01000094.1:0-13465 GCA_004794655.1 Marisa cornuarietis
GGATGTGTTATTAGGAACTACATTGACTAGGGAGTGTATTACGACTAGTGTGATGTGTGCTGTGTGTAGGATGTGTTATTAGGAACTACATTGACTAGAGAGTGTATTACGACTAGTGTGATGTGTGCTGTGTGTAGGATGTGTTATTAGAAACTACATTGACTAGGGAGTGTATTACGACTAGTGTGATGTGTGCTGTGTGTAGGATGTGTTATTAGGAACTACATTGACTAGGGAGTGTATTACGACTTGTGTGATGTGTGCTGTGTGTAGGATGTGTTATTAGGAACTACATTGACTAGGGAGTGTATTACGACTAGTGTGATGTGTGCAGTGTGTAGGATGTGTTATTAGGAACTACATTGACTAGGGAGTGTATTACGACTTGTGTGGTGTGTGCTGTGTGTAGGATGTGTTATTAGGAACTACATTGACTAGGGAGTGTATTACGACTTGTGTGATGTGTGCTGTGTGTAGGATGTGTTATTAGGAACTACATTGACTAGGGAGTGTATTACGACTTGTGTGATGTGTGCTGTGTGTAGGATGTTATTAGGAACTACATTGACTAGGGAGTGTATTACGACTAGTGTGATGTGTGTTGTGTGTAGGATGTGTTATTAGGAACTACATTGACTAGGGAGTGTATTACGACTTGTGTGGTGTGTGCTGTGTGTAGGATGTGTTATTAGGAACTACATTGACTAGGGAGTGTATTACGACTAGTGTGATGTGTGCTGTGTGTAGGATGTGTTATTAGGAACTACATTGACTAGGGAGTGTATTACGACTTGTGTGGTGCGTGCTGTGCGTAGGATGTGTTATTAGGAACTACATTGACTAGGGAGTGTATTACGACTTGTGTGATGTGTGCTGTGTGTAGGATGTGTTATTAGGAACTGACACAGGAGTGTACATGGTGTGGCCGGAATGTGTTGTTGACTAGGGAGTGTATTACGACTAGTGTGATGTGTGCTGTGTGTAGGATGTTATTAGGGACTACATTGACTAGAGAGTGTATTACGACTAGTGTGATGTGTGCTGTGTGTAGGATGTGTTATTAGGGACTACATTGACTAGGGAGTGTATTACGACTAGTGTGATGTGTGTGTGCTGTGTGTAGGATGTGTTATTAGGAACTACATTGACTAGGGAGTGTATTACGACTAGTGTGATGTGTGCTGTGTGTAGGATGTGTTATTAGGAACTACATTGACTAGGGAGTGTATTACGACTAGTGTGATGTGTGATGTGTGCTGTGTGTAGGATGTGTTATTAGGGACTACATTGACTAGGGAGTGTATTACACGAGTGTGATGTGTGCTGTGTGTAGGATGTGTTATTAGGAACTACATTGACTAGTGAATGTATTACGACTAGTGTGATGTGTGCTGTGTGTAGGATGTGTTATTAGGAACTACATTGACTAGGGAGTGTATTACGACTACTGTGATGTGTGCTGTGTGTAGGATGTGTTATTAGGAACTACATTGACTAGGGAGTGTATTACGACTACTGTGATGTGTGCTGTGTGTAGGATGTGTCATTAGGGACTACATTGACTAGGGAGTGTATTACGACTACTGTGATGTGTGCTGTGTGTAGGATGTGTTATTAGGAACTACATTGACTAGGGAGTGTATTACGACTAGTGTGATGTGTGCTGTGTGTAGGATGTGTTATTAGGAACTACATTGACTAGGGAGTGTATTACGACTAGTGTGATGTGTGCTGTGTGTAGGATGTGTTATTAGGAACTACATTGACTAGGAGTGTATTACGACTAGTGGGATGTGTGCTGTGTGTAGGATGTGTTATTAGGAACTACATTGACTAGGGAGTGTATTACGACTTGTGTGATGTGTGCTGTGTGTAGGATGTGTTATTAGGGACTACATTGACTAGGGAGTGTATTACGACTAGTGTGATGTGTGCTGTGTGTAGGATGTGTTGTTAGGAACTACATTGACTAGGGAGTGTATTACGACTAGTGTGATGTGTGCTGTGTGTAGGATGTGTTGTTAGGAACTACATTGACTAGGGAGTGTATTACGACTAGTGTGATGTGTGCTGTGTGTAGGATGTGTTATTAGGAACTACATTGACTAGGGAGTGTATTACGACTTGTGTGATGTGAACTGTGTGTAGGATGTGTTATTAGGAACTACATTGACTAGGGAGTGTATTACGACTAGTGTGATGTGTGCTGTGTGTAGGATGTGTTATTAGGAACTACATTGACTAGGAGTGTATTACGACTAGTGGGATGTGTGCTGTGTGTAGGATGTGTTATTAGGAACTACATTGACTAGGGAGTGTATTACGACTTGTGTGATGTGTGCTGTGTGTAGGATGTGTTATTAGGGACTACATTGACTAGGGAGTGTATTACGACTAGTGTGATGTGTGCTGTGTGTAGGATGTGTTATTAGGAACTACATTGACTAGGGAGTGTGTTACGACTAGTGTGATGTATTAACTGTGTGTAGGATGTGTTATTAGGAACTACATTGACTAGGAGGTGTATTACGACTAGTGTGATGTGTGCTGTGTGTAGGATGTGTTATTAGGAACTACATTGACTAGGCAGTGTATTACGACTAGTGTGATGTATGCTGTGTGTAGGATGTGTTATTAGGAACTACATTGACTAGGGAGTGTATTACGACTAGTGTGATGTGTGCTGTGTGTAGGATGTGTTATTAGGAACTACATTGACTAGGGAGTGTATTACGACTAGTGTGATGTGTGCTGTGTGTGGGATGTGTTATTAGGAACTACATTGACTAGGGAGTGTATTACGACTAGTGTGATGTGCTGTGTGTAGGATGTGTTATTAGGAACTACATTGACTAGGGAGTGTGTTACGACTAGTGTGATGTGTGCTGTGTGTAGGATGTGTTATTAGGAACTACATTGACTAGGGAGTGTATTACGACTAGTGTGATGTGTGCTGTGTGTAGGATGTGTTATTAGGAACTACATTGACTAGGGAGTGTATTACGACTAGTGTGATGTGTGCTGTGTGTAGGATGTGTTATTAGGAACTACATTGACTAGGGAGTGTATTACGACTAGTGTGATGTGTGCTGTGTGTAGGATGTGTATTAGGAACTACATTGACTAGGGAGTGTATTACGACTAGTGTGATGTGTGCTGTGTGTAGGATGTGTTATTAGGAACTACATTGACTAGGGAGTGTGTTACGACTAGTGTGATGTGTGCTGTGTGTAGGATGTGTTATTAGGAACTACATTGACTAGGGAGTGTATTACGACTAGTGTGATGTGTGCTGTGTGTAAGGATGTGTTATTAGGAACTACATTGACTAGGAGTGTATTACGACTAGTGTGATGTGTGCTGTGTGTAGGATGTGTTATTAGGAACTACATTGACTAGGGAGTGTATTACGACTAGTGTGATGTGTGCTGTGTGTAGGATGTGTTATTAGGAACTACATTGACTAGGAGTGTTTACGACTAGTGTGATGTGTGCTGTGTGTAGGATGTGTTATTAGGAACTACATTGACTAGGGAGTGTATTACGACTAGTGTGATGTGTGCTGTGTGTAGGATGTGTTATTAGGAACTACATTGACTAGGGAGTGTATTACGACTAGTGTGATGTGTGCTGTGTGTAGGATGTGTTATTAGGAACTACATTGACTAGGGAGTGTATTACGACTAGTGTGATGTGTGCTGTGTGTAGGATGTGTTATTAGGAACTACATTGACTAGGGAGTGTATTACGACTAGTGTGATGTGTGCTGTGTGTAGGATGTGTTATTAGGAACTACATTGACTAGGGAGTGTATTACGACTTGTGTGATGTGTGCTGTGTGTAGGATGTGTTATTAGGAACTACATTGACTAGGGAGTGTATTACGACTTGTGTGATGTGTGCTGTGTGTAGGATGTGTTATTAGGAACTACATTGACTAGGGAGTGTATTACGACTAGTGTGATGTGTGCTGTGTGTAGGATGTGTTATTAGGAACTACATTGACTAGGAGTGTATTACGACTAGTGTGATGTGTGCTGTGTGTAGGATGTGTTATTAGGAACTACATTGACTAGGGAGTGTATTACGACTAGTGTGATGTGTGCTGTGTGTAGGATGTGTTATTAGGAACTACATTGACTAGGGAGTGTGTTACGACTAGTGTGATGTGTGCTGTGTGTAGGATGTGTTATTAGGAACTACATTGACTAGGAGTGTATTACGACTAGTGTGATGTGTGCTGTGTGTAGGATGTGTTATTAGGAACTACATTGACTAGGGAGTGTGTTACGACTAGTGTGATGTGTGCTGTGTGTAGGATGTGTTATTAGGAACTACATTGACTAGGGAGTATTACGACTAGTGTGATGTGTGCTGTGTGTAGGATGTGTTATTAGGAACTACATTGACTAGGGAGTGTATTACGACTAGTGTGATGTGTGCTGTGTGTAGGATGTGTTATAGGAACTACATTGACTAGGGAGTGTGTTACGACTAGTGTGATGTGTGCTGTGTGTAGGATGTGTTATTAGGAACTACATTGACTAGGGAGTGTATTACGACTAGTGTGATGTGTGCTGTGTGTAGGATGTGTTATTAGGAACTACATTGACTAGGGAGTGTGTTACGACTAGTGTGATGTGTGCTGTGTGTAGGATGTGTTATTAGGAACTACATTGACTAGGGAGTGTGTTACGACTAGTGTGATGTGTGCTGTGTGTAGGATGTGTTATTAGGAACTACATTGACTAGGGAGTGTGTTACGACTTGTGTGACGTTTGATATTTGGCCTGCGGACTGTGTTGGTGCTGTGTGTAGATGCTGTCCTATGACCTGGAGCTACGTCATTTTGTTCTGACGTCACATTATTTTCACGTCACACCATCTGTCATTTGTGAAGCGCCTTAAATTGTTGTTCTTGTTGTTGTTGTTGTTGTCTTTGAAAGGGAAAGTGCTTCCACCGAAAGGCGATTTCGCATCCTTGAATTCGGCCAAAAGGGAGGATATATAAGGCGCTATACAAGCTAACTTTTATTATTATTATTATTATTATTATTATGTATTAAGTATTTTCTGAGTCATTTACAAATTAATTGCACTCTGGAAGACTGTTAAGACCATCGCATCCAGTACAGCTTCTGGCGGGACGGACGGGGGTCGATGCCTACTTGGTTTCTTTGACACCAACCCCACTAGCCACACCCCTGTAGAGTTCCCTGTACCTGTATCCTGTTAGTTAGGTGGTTCAGTACCCGTGTGGCGCAGCCTTCTTCCTTCTCACTCAGGTACAGGAACGGGTACTTGACATCACAGAAGCTTGGTGGAGGTCAGTCAGCAATGGAGAGAAGAAAATGGGCGCCGCCCTCATCAAAGTTGGCTCCAGATACGGGAGGGTTCTAACACCTACCTTCCCTACCACCTTAAGATCACAAGGCAGTCTCAACCTTCTACCATTTTCCTTCTCTTCCTCCACCATCTCTCTGTGACGCTGCAAAAATGGAATAGTCACAAAGACTAACAATCGTAAGACGTGGGTTCAGATCTCGGCTTCGGCATACGTGATTTTTTTTAATCTGACAAGAGATTGCGTGACTGTAGTTCAGTCTTTTTTTCTCCTTTGACATTATTGGTGACTGGGCCTTCGTTATGTCATCCTATTTCCTTCAGTTTCACAGTATCTGCCTCTAGGTGTACTTTCTTTGCCACGTTCCGTCCATTTTCTGCCAAGTCACTGTAAGTTCTTGACAAAGCTGCAGTTCAAAATACCCGTATGTGTGCACAGAATCGTCAAATCTCCTTATTTCCAGGGGAAAAAAAAGATCGAATAGTGCTCTTCCTGTTTGGTGGCATCTGTGCTTCGACCAGCTGCTGTGGAGCGCAAAAGGGCAGTATGTCAGGTGCCAAGGGTCACCAGTCAGGAAAGAGCTGAGGACCTCAGCCGAGTGGACAAAAGACACGAGGATCATCCCGGGTGCGAGGGACGATGGGTTTTTAGCTGTGTAAACGGCTTTCACTGCACGTGTTGACTTCACAAACTGTGTGAGGTCGCCCTGTGTGTGAGAGACGATTAAAACATCTCGGGGCCGGCATGCACCGCCACCACACGATTGTTTGAGGTGGACCGTTATGTTTTGAAAGAGTTAATTTTGACCGGAAGTCCTGGGAAATACGGGTTTGTAACATTAATGCCTTTTTGTTTACATCTTCTCTAAAACAAACAGAAAAATTACATGACAAACACAAAACGATATTTTTAAGATTATCTCTAACATTATATCTAAAGTTTTACTCTCTGTCTCTCTCTCTCTCTCTCACACACACACACACACACACACACACACACACACACACACAAATATCATACTATTGTAGATGTGTTTGTATTGTATGTTGGGGTATTATTACTTCAGGCTCATATAAAATCACATTATATTCATACAAACACATAAAAGCTAATAAACATTCAGACATTCGTTATCATCAAGCGACTTAGGTGTCCCGAGGTGCACCAATAACTGAAACGAAGTTGCTTATCAACTACATTCGATGAAGTCAGCTACAATTAACAAAAAAAAATTATTTTTTAAAAAAGCGCTAATCTCCTCACATCTCACTTTTGGATTTCTGTTTTGGAGTTTCGTATTTTCAGTTAGCTTTATTGAGTAAGTCATACTTGTTACGAGAATTTTCCTTTCTGTCAGGTCTGTACTATCGTCTGCATCATCATCATCATCATCATCATCATGACTTCACAGTAGCTTTTTATGTCTAAAAATAAAGTACTGCTACCCACATGCACACGCTCACACGCACGCAAACACACTCACACACACTAACCCCCATACTCACAGACGGGCCTCTTCCTCTCTCTCTCTCTCTCACGCGCACACACACACACACACACACACACACACACACACACACACCTATCATGATCCTGTTAATGTTATTTTTACGTGTGCGTCTGACAACAGTTCTCGTTATTGAGACCTTGGTCACGTGTCAGCTTTGATACGCCTTTTAAATAATAACAACATTAATAAACGCAAATGTTGCAAGCTCGACGCCAGCTTATCGACCGCTGACACTGGCGCTAAAAGCTCTTGTCAGTCAGGCAAATGTCCAGCACTTGCCCAGGTTTGGCAAAGTTGTGTGCGAAGGTAACAGGAAGGCAGACGTTGAGGGGGCGAGCGTGCGGGACTTTGTCACTTTGGCCAACGAACTAAGTTGAGGCTTTGTTTGCCAATAAGTTTGTAAGTAGAATGGGACTGTTATCTTACTGTTTGTGGAATGGACTGAACTGCATGCTGGGCAAAGTAAAGATTGTCATGTCGTCTTCCTGTCGTTGAGGAATACTCTCTTGGAGTGTGACATCCCCACTCATCCAGGCTTTTTTGGGGGAGGAAAATGGTGTCCATCTCCTCTGCCTTACCTTTCCTAACTCCCTCTCTCTCTCTCTCTTAAAAAAAGTCATGTACTCATTTCATTGATGGGTCAATTGAGAAAGTACGCTGCATCCCACGGGTATCGAACCAGCACCTCCGGGTTAAGACGCCGTCTCTCTAGCCAAGCCATCTGCTTCCCTTGGACAATGTATTCATCCTTTTGAGTAGGGATAGAGAAGTGGAGGAACAATCCACGTAAATAATGTGGAGGGGGGGGTTACAGTAAGCTCTGCAGTCAGAGAACAGCTTGTATTCGTTTAGGGTGAGGTCGATGTCAGAAAAATCGACAATTTGCCCTTTCGTTAATTCCCCGGTGAAAATTCTCTCCAATTTACCCGAGGAATCAGTGAGTCAAAGTCCTCGACATTCCAGACGTCAACAAGCTTGTGTTCCTCGCCAACTTTTATGAAGTAGATTGTAGGGCTACTTTATGAGCAAAAGCCGTGCAAAATATTTACCACGGCACTTCATTTGAGAAAAGTGCGTCCTCGGCGATAGATTTATTTCACGATTTAAACAGAAGATGTTTCCTGTGCAAATGGGAGCGACGGGAAATATAGACAACACAAGGCAAGCACCTCACTGTACGTCTAGCCTGCACGTGTGACGCGTGACCAGAACACACACACACACACACACACACACACACACACAGACGAAGAGAGAGAGGGGGAGACAAAAAGTTTGATATATGACATACAACACCTTAGAAGCAAAGTCGGATCTTTTATTCCAACTTCACAAAAGATCCGTTAATGGCTTGTGTGGGGGTGGGGGGAGGAAAACACTTTGATCCATCCACTCATTTAATGTGTACACAAGGTGTCACATGATTCATCGGATATGGGCATTGTCCTCAACTCTGTGGATATATGGTGGTGTCATGAACTCTATGGATTAATCTGTGGATATATGGTGTTGTCATGAACTCTATGGATTAATCTGTGGATATGTGGTGTTGTCATGAACTCTATGGATTAATCTGTGGATATATGGTGTTGTCACAATCTGTGGATATGTGGTGTTGTCATGAACTCTATGGATTAATCTGTGGATATATGGTGTTGTCACAATCTGTGGATATGTGGTGTTGTCATGAACTCTATGGATTAATCTGTGGATATATGGTGTTGTCATGAACTCTATGGATTAATCTGTGGATATCTGGTGTTGTCATGAACTCTATGGATTAATCTGTGGATATGTGGTGTTGTCATGAACTCTATGGATTAATCTGTGGATATATGGTGTTGTCATGAACTCTATGGATTAATCTGTAGATATCTGGTGTTGTCACGAACTCTATGGATTAATCTGTGGATATCTGGTGTTGTCATGAACTCTATGGATTAATCTGTGGATATATGGTGTTGTCATGAACTCTATGGATTAATCTGTGGATATATGGTGTTGTCATGAACTCTATGGATTAATCTGTAGATAATTGGTGTTGTCAAAATCTGTGGATATATGGTGTTGTCATGAACTCTATGGATTAATCTGTGGATTAATGGTGTTGTCACAATCTGTGCATATATGATGTTGTCACAATTTGTGTATATATGGTGTTGTCATGAACTCTATGGATTAATCTGTGGATATATGGTGTTGTTACTCAGACACAAGGTGTGGAGAGGAAGGGTAGAAGGTTTAAATGGTAAAAGAGTGAATGACGAGATCGGGGGGGTTGTTGATAACTGGGGCTGAACTTGATAACTGATGCTAGTGTTGATGACAAGTGCTGGTGTTCTTTGCTCTCGAGTCCTGAGGGTTCGTATAGTTCACAGAGAAGATATACTGGACTGGACACAGGATCCCAACGTTGTGGATAAATGATGCTGTGACCAACACTTTGAGCACGAAAAGTCTGTCATGACACTGGGCACTTCCCTCCGTTCCCCAGTATTCCGCAAACGGACTTCACTGAACTAAATGCAGATGTGGTACTGACTTAACACATTCACATTTTACATCGCTAAATAATAATAATATTAAAATATTTCCCGTTACGGAAAGGCATTTAACCCTTTACAAGCGCGTGCACACACGCACAGAGCGAGTCAAACATTTGGATGTAAAGGGACCTGGTGATGTAGTCACAGTGTACACGTGCTCTCTGGTCTAGTCACTGCACAGTTGGAAATGCCTCGATGGGTCAAAGGTTGTAACAAATCATTTTTTTATTGAAAAAGAAATGTAAACAACTTGTCAGCGAGACTGATTCCCGTCTCTGAGAGACACTTTCGCTTTTTTCCCTTTGTTACAGTTGGAAACTACAACTATTTTCCATAAAGCGTATCGACAGAAGTTTGGTGACGAATCGATTCCAGCTGCCCACCAGGCAAGTGGTGTGCCGGGTAATAATAAGGCCACTCGTCACTCTCCCAGGCCTCTGTTACTAAGGAGAGTGTGTGACGTACTTAGAGGTGTGTGTAACATAGGCCTCCACTTGTTATTTAGGGTTGTGTGTGACGTACCTAGAGTTAGGGCTGTGTGTAACATACTTAGAGTTGTGTGTAACATAGGCCTCCACGTGTTATTTAGGGCTGTGTGTGACGTACTCAGAGTTTTGTGTAATAGAGGCTGTGTTATGTATGGAGGGCTGTGTGTGACGTACCTCGAGTTAATTGTAACACAAGGCTGTGCTACTTATCTAGGGCTGTGTGTGACAAACTTAGTGTTGTGTTTAATAGAAGCTGTTATATATTTAGGGCTATGTGTGACGTACTTAAAGTTGTGAGTAACATAGGGCTGTGTTATGTATTTAGGGCTGTGTGTAACGTACATAGAGATGTGTTTAATAAAGGCCTGTATTAATTATTTAGGGCTGTGTGTAACGTACTTAGCAGGTTGGTGAGGGTGGGGGGGTAGGGTTTATGCGTGCACACGCTTACTGTTTAAAGACTGGTGAGAGAAGAGGAAGAAATGGCGATATACAGAGAAACTAACAACAATAGGTATATATAAATATAATCGCACGACAACTGTTGTCGTGATTCTGGGTGAACAAAACAAAATCGATAGTAAAACAATTTATCCTCTCTCTCTCTCTTTCCCCCCTCTCTCTCTCTCTTTCCCCCTCTACCCACTCCGTTCCCCAGACCTCACGTGTACAGGTGAAATCGCAATCTCACACCAGCAACTGCGGTTTCACGCCTATGAGGCTCCCTCGTCGCTAATTGACGTTGTCACGTGATACTTTGGCCAGAATGGCGTTCAGCACCGCCTGGCCACTTTTGATCTGCTGTGTGCGGCAGTTAGGCCCGTATTTGCCCCCGTGGCCTGAGTCGCCTTCTCGGGTGTGTGTAACACGGGTTTGCTTTTTACTCACAACTGCGCCGTGTTGCCGGGTTTCGCTAAAGTTTACAGGATCTGAAGGGAATCTAAACTCATACCACGGTTACCTCCCCTGCCAGGAACGGCAATCTACCGAGCAGAGTTATGGCTCATGGCACACGTACGGAAGACATCTTCCTCAGAAACAGTTCTTGTGCCATACCTTTAACGGTTGCAGACATTTTTTTCATGCCGAGTTAATTACAAAATACTGAGCAGATATCCACCTTCCGTTGGCGAGATTCAGTCCTTCAGACATCGATATACCTGTACACAGCAGGTCACGTTTGTGATACATACTTCACTTGGAAAACTCTTCCATAGGTTGTAGCCTTCACGACATCGAGGCGTATCCAGGAGCCAAATATAAACAACATATAAACAACAAGCAAACTGAGATTCGTTTTATAGGTTTAACTTGAGCTTAAATATGGATCTATTTATAGCTGGCTAAGTAGTTCAAGACTTGATGTTAAAGTACAAAACTTTCTTAGTGTCTAAACAAATTATTTTTTGGAATATTTGATTACCCTGGCATATTTTCAAACGAAACATGGACTTTCCGGAAAAGTTATAGTAGGGTCAATTTTCCTTTTAATGACCGGATAAAAAGTTCAAGATGCTATTTTCCAAATCTGAGTGAATAAAAATCTTCTGTTCTCAAGGTACACGCCTGCAAACATACCACTGTGCACAGAAAGAGATCAACCACCAACGGTCAGGATTTCGCTGTGAAGACTTACACCGGGTGTAGGGGGGGAGGGGAGCTGCAATCTTATGTTGGTTGCTTATCTGTGTACAAACATGAAGACATGAGCTTAACTCTTACATTTGTTTGTTTCACTGTCTTCTGCTTTCCTGGTTTACTTTCATAGTCGCATTCTATTCAAGCCAGTAACTCATCAGTCGCTGTTTCAGGGAAGTGGTGTTCACACACGCGTTCTCTGAAGCATCGAGATCCACTCGAACACGTGAGTGAGTGAGTGAGTGAGTCAGTGAGTGAGTGAGTGAGTGAGTGAGTGAGTGAGTGAGTGAGTGAGTGAGTGATAGCTAGAACCTGGTGAAGTAACAGATTTTTTAAAAACAAATCTCTTGTGATGTGCAAAGGTGTAAAGTTCGAAGTTTGAAACCTTTTCTCTCCTGAATGGAAGATGGTTATTTACTTAAGCTCTGTGTGTGTGTGTGTGTGTGTGTGTGTGTGTGTGTGTGTGTGTGTGTGTGTGTGTGTGTGTGTGTGTGTGTGTGTGAGAGAGAGAGAGAGAGAGAGAATTACTAAACAATATCTCGTGCACGGATGTGAGGGTCAACGTTTGAAACATTGAAAAGATGATACTCAGGTTTTGTGTGTGTGTGTGTGTGTGTGCGTGCGTGCGTGCGCGCGCGCGCGTGTGTGTGTGTGCACGCGACAGAAAAATAGTACAATCACAGGAGACACAAAGCAAGCACACCAGTGGCTTTGCGGGTCTGGTGAATCATAGGTCGCCTCCTACAAGTAATCACAGCCCCTTGTTCTCAAAGAATGGAAATGACTAAACATTAGATCACACGGCTAAGGAACAACAACAACAAAAAAGAAGCTATGCTCGTACTTAACAGGCAAAAAGATTTAGAAACGCATAACCTCCCATTCAAGTTATATTCCGTTTTAATATGAATGAACTGGTATTTATTCACACACGAGGCACAAACAAGATAGATAGATAGATAGATAGATAGATAGATAGATAGATAGATAGATAGATAGATAGATAGATAGATAGATAGTGCTTGTACATTTTACAGTCGTAAGTCCGTGAGGACCACGGTGCATATATGCAAATTACAGTTCGCGGGGCAGCCGCTGAGTGCATTCAATAACACCACGTGACCAAAGACCGTTGATGGTTACAAAATCAATATGCCAAAGAAAAAAATCAATAACTCCTTGTTGATCGGAATCAGGTCAAGCTAGCTGCAGCCCACAGTCATAGCAGACCACTTTGCCATGATATCCCTCAGATCTCAAGGGTGATAAGTGGTGACACTTGGTATTAAAGAATACAGATGACTTCCGCTGCATGATACTAGCTGGATAGTAGCTGGCTGGTTGCTATCGATGACTTCCACTACACAATACTACCAAGACAGTTATTGGCTGGCTGTCAGATGACGTCCCCTGCATACTGTTTGCTGGCTGGCTAGCTGGAAGGATGAAGAAGGAAGTAACTTTTCTTCCTTTCCGTTGGCACTGCTGCTATCATTGATTAAAGTGACAGTCACCTTTCTCGCCAATGACATGCTTTCTCTCTGCTACAGTGGCAGTTACCTTGATTGCTTATCCGTTTTCAAGACGAAGCAACAGTTACCGTCCCTGTCAGCTTCTAAGTATCGCTTCTCATGCATCGCCACCTTGTCAACTTGCTGGTATTGTTTTTAGCGATGGTTTTCAGCTTCCCCCCCCCCCAACCTATTGTTTCCCTGCGTTGTAAAATCATAAACATCAGATGCACTAACTGTTAGACTATGAACTCCATTTTTGTTTTTATTTATCTTTTTTTTTTAAATCGATCGTGCCCGAGTTGGCCTTAATTCTAATGAGTACATTCTAATAATTTAATTACATCCCACCGGAAAATAAGTTCGCACTCGGGCTCGCCTTTAAACTGTCAGTCGAACCAGTAGTACATGTACTCCGTTACCGCTTA